>CANSZD010001528.1:600000-858932 GCA_947648045.1 Beta corolliflora
AAATAATAACATGCTGAAATAACTATTCAATGCAGGCATACAATATTTCTATCCTATATGCCCTTCCTATACTACTCATTCTCACAATACAACAAATAAAACTTTAAAGGTAATAAAATAATACAGACACTAATTATAAATTTCAGATAACATAATAATAAAAGTATCAAACTAAATAAAAAGAAATTCGCCTATTAGTTCCAAAAAAAGAAAAAAATTCGGACATACTAAAAAAAATTCGAACCAACATATAATTCGAAAAAACGAATTTCGACTTAAAAAAAATTCGGACAATATAATTAAAAATAATTTCGAACCTTAAAAAAAAATTCAAACAATATATTCTTATTCCCAATTTAAGGTAATAACGTTTTTCAAAACGAATAAGTAGGAGCAATTCTAAGAGTTTATTCAAATAACTAGTAAGTTAGTTAGGCGCCTAAAAGTTTTAAAAATAACCTAAAGCTCTGATACCACTTTGTAACACCCCGATAATTCTCCCTTTTCCAAAATACTTTTTCAATATAAAACATGGAGAATCATCAAAGCATTATCGCCCGTGAGATAACGTATCGGCTTATTCAGAATTTTACAGCGGAAAATATATATAACTAAAGTTCATACTTTAGATATAATAAACAAACAAAGTACTTAAAACCAACACACTATAAATGTCTACTTCAAAACCAAACTTAATATAATATGTTCCTACTAAAGCAATAGATAAAACAATTTGTTACACAAGCTCTCCATTCCCAGATTCCCAATGATGCAACATCTGCACACCTGTAGATGTCAATGCTCTAAAGAATCTGCTCACCAAAATGGGTCATCACAGGATCAATAAGGCAAAGCCATGATCACATACACAAACAAAGCACGTAATCAGCAAAGCTGAGTACTACATAACCATACATAAATATTCCTAACATGATACTAAGAAATAATAAGCAGGGTTAAATAATAATATAACAATATAACATTCTGCAGATAACTTCTACTGAACTAAACTTTAATCATCTTTTTATCACTTTAATGGAATAGTTATTGGACCGAGTTGTCTAACTATAAACCAGCCTTCACCTAGGAAGACGAAATACGGGCGCAACTCCGTATTTCATAATAACCTGCGATATCGAGGAACCTTTGAATAAAAATAGGAACGGTGATCAATCCAATTCCCAGAAAAAGCCATGGCACGCTCACCATGTACCCCAACTCCTGATTGTCCAACTTCAGACGTGCACCAGTCTAAAGTTTATTACTATCCAAGTTACACTTTACGTGATTTACAATTTATTACTTATTATGACACACAAGTAATACAGAAATATCAAATCAAACATTCACAACTGAACTTCTTTTTATCTTAGGATTAAAATAAGTGATCATACAACGTACAACCCAAGATTAATTCCTTTTTATTCCAATCCTTCTTATTTGTTGAACCTAGCCAACAACCAACTTACCTTTCAAAGGCATGAATTATCAACTTACCAAATAAGGCCCACAGTCCTCATAGAGTAGTGAAAATATTAATATAAGGGAACACGTGATTTAAACATGATCCAACTCCCTAAATATATTAATTCCCCCATGTGAATTAATAAATAAAGTTCCCAATCCAACATGCCTGCATCAATATTCCATACAAACATGATATTCAACTCATAATCAAATATCATCCTTGCATGTTCGCTCACAAGCATAAAACATGTAAAATCCAATCATAATAGAAATCATATATGAACTTACAAAGTTCCTATACATGATACTACAACTTTTCCTTCCTAAAACATGATACTACATCACATAACACATAGGTATATACGTACCTTGTATAAACAAACTGATAGGCCACTTTTAATCACTTTAAAAGTCGCCTACTGAAAAATCTCCGCCTAAAACAACCAATATAATTTAAAGTCAATACTCCAATTAAATTCCAGCAACTTTAAAATACTTTAAATCCTCTTTAAAAATATTCAAAAGTTGTTTTTAACATTAAAACTTCAAATACTAATACTTCCTAGCATAGTATTACTATACTAGTCATTAAAATCCGTCAAACTCCCTTAATAACAACCTTTCTAAAATTCCAGCAGCATATAATTTTTTAAAACCCTCTTTAAACACACTTAAACATGCTTAAATTCATAATTTAAATCAATTTCATAGTTTATAACATGCTACTATAATTTTTCAATATTCAACACCCTAAAAATTCATGCTTTGATAATTAAACTCAATCTAACATTAATAATCAAATCTGAAATTTTATTCTTTTAATACATAACATATATAATCCAAGATTAATCATCAAAACAGTAAATTAAAGTCATAAATCATGATTAGTACTAAAATAAAACATAAAAACATGATCTTTAATTAAAACTTGAGGAGGAAGAAAAGAATTTAACCAACGAATCGAAGAAACAAGGGGAACAAGGCGCCGGAAACCAACAGCAGCACTGGCAGCAGCAAGTAGGCGGTTTTGGTGTTTGTGACGTTTCTTGGCGAAGAAGAAAGCGTTACTTGAAGAAGAAGAAAGAAAAATTTGGGAGAAAAAGCACAAAAACCGTGGAGAGAGAATGAAAATGGCCGGTTGGGAGTTGTGATGAGAGAGAAAAATTCTTGTGTGGTAAAATAATTGGGTTTAAGTATTTATAAGTAGGTTTTTCTTTTGGGCTTAGGAAAAGGAGATTGGGTTTGAATAGAGTTTGATGATGAATAGGATTGATGAATTAGAACTCCTAACATCAATAGGATTAGTATTTGGGTTCCTCAAGCCCATTTAAACTTCTTTTTCAAATCCAGTTAGTATTTCAAACATTTTTCAAAGCATGCCTAACAAAACATTTTAACTTCCTTAAATCTTTAAAATAATTTCTTTGACTTTCAAAATGGTCAACCTTTGAAATATGAAATCATTAAAATGCTAATATATATTAAAATATAAATAACTATATATTAAAATATATTTATAAAATTCATAAAAATACGGGGGATTACATGGTGTTTCTTTTCAAATCTCTGAACCTCGGGGTTTGGATTCTCATTTCGCTTCTCACCTTGTTTACCTCCTTCCTCTCGTTTCCTTACTGCATATAGGTGGGCAGCTTTGCCAAAAACATGGTCCAACGAGGTGAAAGTATTTCCCTCCCAGTCTCCCTTGTAGGTCAAGGGTGAGCCCTAATTCAAAACGTGAGGCCTTAGCTTCCTCAGTAGGGGCAATTTCTAGAGCGAATCTCATCAGTTCAATGAACTTGCGGTAATATTCCTCAACAGACAGGTTCCCTTGTTCTAGCATCATAAACTCTCGGGCTTTCTGCTTTTTGAGGTATGGTGGGTAATACTTATCCCTCAGAGCTTTCTTAAAAGTCTCCCACCCAAAGTCAGGTTGTTTTAGGAGGTTGCCCTTAACTTGAGTCCACCAAAAGTGGGCATCCCCCTGTAGGTAGTAGCTTGCTAAGGGCACAGTCTTGTCATCTGGACAGGTGAGGGTAAAGAAAAGCTTATCAAACTCCCCAACCCAATTTTCCAATTAGGGGTGTTCATGGGTGGTTAACCGTCCCGAAACAACATTTCGGTTCGGTAAACGAAAGTTTCGGCTCACTCTTTTTTTGCGAACCGTAACCGTAACCGTTTAGACCGGTTACCACTTAAGCGGTTAACCGTTTTTTCGGTACGGTTTTTCGGTTAACCCTTAACCGTTATTTAAGTTATACTATTATGTTTTACTTAATGTACATATATATTTTTTTATTTCTTTAGTGCATATATTTTAAAATTATATATACTCTAATATAAAATGTATTATAAAGTAGATAATAAATCTATTGAAAAATATAATTAACACTAAGAATTCACTCCATTTCCTAATTATAGTGATTATATTAGTACTAGAGTTTCCAAATAATCGCATATTTCCTCTAATTGTTGTAACTTAGTAACAAATATTAGAATTAATATAATTGTTTGAAAATGTTTCACAATAATTAAATAGAGAAAAAAGATATTTCGGTTAACCGTTTACTCAAAAATCATAACCGTAACCGTACCGTTTAACCGTTAATTTTATCGGTTCGGTAACCGTACCGTTAAAATATTTTTTTTTACCGGTACGATTACCACCCATTTTGACCGGTTTTTCGGTATTTCGGTACGGTTTTTCGGTTTCGATTTTTTATGAACACCCCTAGCACTCGCACACCGCACACCACACTCGAGTCCCTCGCACCAACCACACCCACACACCACCGACACACAGCACTCGTGCTTCGCAACCCCAGCACGCAACAACCCTTGCCTCGACCAACACTTCGAACGCTCGCAAACCTCGAGCCCAGCACTCGACTCGCACCACCACACTTCGCGTCGCCCAGCACTAACCTCGCACACACTCGACGCACAGCCTCGACTTGTCCAGCACACACACCCGTTCGCACTCCTCGACTCGCACGCAGCGCTCGCGCATAGCACACACACACCCTCGACCCTCGCTCGAAGCCTCGCACAGCACAACGTCGATGGTGGTCGAAGCACACAGGGGAGGGGAGAAGGAAAGTAGCGGAGGAGAGGAGAAAGAAGAGTGACGAAGGAGAATAAGAGAGGAGAGAGAAAAAACCTTGAGGGAAGGAGAAAGCCGGCTGATTAGAAAGTTAGGGTTTTTTTTCTCTTATTTATAGCATGAGAAACCTATGTTTACTAGGATTTGTTTCCAAATCAAATTCCTATTTCTTATTTTTATTTAATTTGGAAAATAAAATAAAACCGAATTATAATATAATTAGGTACAAAAGTAGGTTGTATTTTCTTATTTGTAAAAATAACTCCTAAAAATACGGAGTATTACATTTTCGATCCGGATCCTACATAGAATCTCAATTTAATAGGATCTTTCTATCCTACCCAACTACCAAAATTCACATGGTAGGATCGTAACACGATTATACGATCCTACGATTCTATGATCCGATTCTATCATAAAATCTCACAAAATAATTCCATACATTATCTTTCTCCTTTTAGATTTTGATAACGTGTTACTTCAATCTTAGAGTATTTAACTACTATCACCATTTGGGAATGAAAAATGTTACTTCCTCCGTTTTTTGTTAGTTGCAACACTTTCTAAAAACGGAAATTTCCAATTAGTTGCAACACTTTTTTTCTTTCTTCTTTTAGTAAGTTTTGAGGTGTAAAATGACCAATATACCCTTACTAATGTTTTTAATAAATACTTAAACCACCCTAATAATTTCCATTATAAGTTAATCTAAACACCATTAAACTTAATGATTCCCACCAAAATATCCCCCAACCACTCATCTGAGTTCATTTCATCTTCCCAATCTTCATCCTCTCGTCTCTCACTCTTCATCTTCATCTTCATCTTCATCCTCTCACTAATAAGAATTTTCCTCTTCCTCTCTCTCGTCGTTCTCTATTTTCTCCCTGAATTCGATTCTTTTTCTCTCTCCTGTCCTCATTTCCTCTTCTCTCAAAAAAAAAATAATAAACCCAGGAAATTTCTCCTCTCTCCTCGTCGTTCTCCTGTTCATTTTGTTGTCGTTGTTTGATGAACTTCTTCTTTCTTTTCTTTTTTTTATTAGATGCTGAATTTCAATTTGGGTCGAGATCTTGGAACAAACCGAGTGATGCTGTTCATTTTGTTGTTGTTGTTTGATGAACATCTTCTTTCCTTCATTTTTTTTTATTAGATGCTGAATTTCAATTTGGGTGGAGATCCTGGAACAAACCGAGTGATGCTGATGCTGTTCATTTTGTTGTTGTTGTTTGATGAACATTTTTTTTTTAATTAGATGCTGAATTTCAATATTGGGTGGAAATCTCAATTCCCTCCATGTGCGTGGGAAATTGTGGGGGAGTTAGGAGGTGGTCCCTCCTTTCTCTCTCATACTTTCCAAACTAATTACCACATGCAAATGTCCCCACTTTATCTAATTACATACCTTTCTACCCACCTAATACTTTAATCAAAAAATTGCATTGGGAACCGGGAAAAAAAAAGTGTTGCAACTAAAAAAAACGGAGGAAGTATTATTAATGTGTGTAAAGTTATAACATAAGTGTTTTGATTATAATATAGCATAGTTGTTACTAATTTACCCTATATTGTAGGATCTTACGATCCTATGATTCGATCCCGCCGATTCGATCCTATCAACCCTTACGATCCAAAGTAGGATCCTGATCCTGATAACATTGACGGGGGGCAAGACAAACACCACTAAAAATGAATAAGCTCCCAAATCTTCTCAAGAGAACCACAATTACTTGAGACCACAACAATCTAACCACTAACCTAACAAACTAAAAAACAAGAACTAACTAAAAACAGAAAATAAAACACAGGAAAAGAAAAATAAACCAAAAAAATAAGGACTACCAATCGGTGGAGCCGTCGCAAACACCACCAACCACCGCGAACACGACCCACCGCGAACGAACACCAGCGATGCGAACACCCACGACCCACCACGAACGACCACCAGCAATGCGAACAGGACCCACCGCGAACACGGGCATCATCGAAGCGAACACCCTCGACCAACCGCAACGCGCCAAGAAGGGGAACACCCGAAAACTTTACCTACCATAAAGGATAGGCTAGAGGACTAGAAGACAAGCTAAGCCATGGAAGTGGCTAGAACAAGAAGGATGAGAAGAGGGAGGAGGCTAGGGATTCAATTTCAGAAGAAATTAAATTGGGGCTAGGGTTTCAATTTCAGAATAAATTGAATTGGTGCTAGAGTTTCTAGAGAGAAGGGAGATCCCCTCTCTCTAGAAAACGTTTTCCAAAAAAAAATTCTCGGCCCAACCGTTGCATAGTCATGGGTCAATAGCCTCTTTAAAGTATAAAATTATATGTTGGACATGGATAACTATTTATCCTAAATGGGTCACTTTTACTTATATAGGTTTGACTCATTTAAGGTTAAAAATTACCCTTTATTTTAAAATGGCCCTTATTAACTTAATAAGTAATCTATTTTGACTTAAATATAAATAATTTCAGCTTAAAGTGAAATGATCTGACGATAAATTTATTATACAACTAGACAATAATAATTGTTAATGTTGTTGGATGAGATCATCTATCAATCATAAATTACCACCTTACTAGCCAATTAGGGCCTAGGAGTAGACGAGGTTAAAACCACATATTTCTTTTATACTTCCTCTGTTTCTTTTTACTTGCAACCGTTTGACTTTCACGCTTGCTAATGTATAATTTCAACCATAATATCTTTAATTACCGATTATTAAAAGTAGATATTCGGAAAATATAAATTGAGACGAATCTAACAAGATTCCACGTAGTCAAACGATTGCAGTAGAGGTGATCATGGGCCGGGCCGGATCAAGGTTCGGGCCAAAAAACCCGCGCCAAAGCCCGATATTTCGGGCCGGCCAGAAATTTAGCCTCTTTTTCCAAATCTAGGTTCCCGTGGTCCGGAAATTTTGTCCAAAAATCGAACCGGGCCCGACTACGGGCCGAAAAATCGTGCCCAAAACCCGCCTATTTTTGGGCCGAGCCGGGCCCACGGACCGGGCTCATCTTGATCACATCTAGATTGCAGGTAAAAAGAAACGAAGTCTTTATTTTTTTTCCTTTTGCTGTTTCTTTTGCTGAAGAAGTTTGTAACCCTAAACCCTGCAAATTCCAATCCGTAAATTTTGCTGCGATAACAAGGAAAATTCCATCTCTCTTCATATTACATTCTACATTCATATTCATCCACTCATTCTAGTTTTCATTTCTATCTGAAAAGCTCGATTTCGAATTTCCAGCATCAGTTATTCAGTTTAAGATGCTTTTCGGGGGAAGAAATTGAAGGATTTTTCGACGATTCCAAAAAATTGAAAGGTTTGAATAGGACTAATTTTACTATATATCGTAAGTTCTAAGATTTAATTTTTGTAGTTTACCATTAAATATTTGAGTAAGAATTCAGCTAAAAAATTTCGAGATTTTGAGAATTCAATTGAATTCACTAAATATCCATGCTAACTCATTATGCATTGCTTGTGTTTGTTAAATGTTTTTTTTAACCTCTAATATCTGTTAATCCAAATTATATGTGTTTCTTCTGTTTTCCATTTCAATGTGAAGATAATTTTGTGTCATATCATGCTATGAATGTCTGTTAGTCCTAATTTTAATCAGATAAAATGGAGCTAGGTATGTTCGGAATTATGAGGCTATTAGTATTAGGAACTGGTTATAAACTTTAAGTCCTGTTAATCCTAACTTTTATCGGATGAAATGGAAGCGAAGTATTTTTCAAATCACGAGGCTATTTGTATGAGGAACTAGTTATAAACTCTAAGTTCTGTTAATCCGAAGTTTTATCTGATGAAATGGAAGCGAAAGTATTTTCGGAATTATGAGGCTATTAGTGTTAGGAACTGGTTAGTGTTCTGTTAATCCTAACTTCTATCGGATGAAATGGAAGCGAAGTATTTATTGAATCATGAGGCTATTAGTATGAGGAACTGTTTATAAACTCTAAGTTCTGTTAATCCTAATATTTATCTGATGAAATGGAAGCGGAAGTATTTTCAGAATTATGAGGCTATTAGTATTAGGAACTGATTATAAACTCTAAGTTTTGTTAATCCTAACTTTTATCGGATGAAATGGAAGCGAAGTATTTTCCAAATCATGAGGCTATTAGTATGAGGAACTAGTTATAAACTCTAAGTTCTGTTAATACTAACTTTTATCAGATGAAATGGAGCCAAGTATTTTACGAATCATGGGGCTATTAGGGACTGCTAATCATCTATAATGTCTAAATGTTGTTGATCTTAACTTTTATTAGAACAATGGAAGTGAAGTATCTTGGAATTTGGAGGTGATTAAGAACTGGAAGTAATTTATAAATTCTAAGTTTTCTTAATCTTAATTTTTATCAGATGTAATGGAAGCAAATGATCTCCGAATCGTGTGGCTATTAGGACTCTGTATAATTTATAAAGTCTGAGTTTTTTAAATTTTAACGTTTATCAGATAAAATGGAAGCAAAATATTTTCGAATCTTGAGGCTATTAGGAACTGGTTACAAAGCTAGAGCTGAAGCAGACGGTCGCTTGTTGTGCCTAAAACTGGGTTACAGCCATGAAGTTGAATTGCCAGTTCCAGCTGCTGTTCGCGTCTTCTGCTTCAAACCTGACATGATTTGCTGTGCTGGGATTGATAAAGAGCGAACGCATCAGTTTGCAGCTGCGGTTCGGAGTGTCAAACCCCCTGATTCATACAAAGAGAAAGGTATGCGTTACAAAGATGAAATCATAAAGTTGAAACCTGGGAAGAAGGATAGACTGAAGTGAAATAGGTTTATTTTTTGTGCTCAGCAGAAAATGTGTCCGCTCATTGCTGACTAGAGTTTATAAGTTGAGTTTGTAGTTTGGCTCTGCTAAAGTAATGATTGCTTTATGATTTACAAGCAATTTCTAGGCAATGATTCTTGCTGGATCTTCTTCGAATGAAATTGAATAATGTTCAACTTTGAATTATTCATGTTGTAGAAGATTTGTGCTAATCTCAAAACTCTCCTTCCGAGATAAGAGCAGCAATGAAGAATCTTATTAGTGGTCCAAATGTAGGTCTTGTTTTGCTAGTTGCATGCTTTTGCATTGTGCTTTATGGGTTCTCAAGACTGCGTCATTAACTTATTCTGGGTTGTTGACATGCTTTCCTACTTTAACATTAGCACGCAGCACTATGGTTTAAACTCGTTGATTCCTTGTCACAAATTTATAAAACAGCCTATTTGCAGATGCTCATTTTTCTTTTGATATAGGGGTTTTTCATCTTTTATTTTTGGAAAGGGGGGGAGGGGGGAGAGGAGGTTGAGTGAGGAATCCAATTTTCATAATGACTTACTGTAAGATGGGAGTAACTTTTTTTCTTCTCAATTTTATGGGTGACAAACTCTTGCTTCCTACAAGGGATAATTCTTTTTCTTTTGGTTACTTGGGGTACTATCTTATTGTGTTTCAGTAAGCTAGTGTGATAAAGAGACAGTGTATTGTAAGACTTGGTTCTTTTAATTTTGAGATTTTCTGTACAATACTTGGTTTAATGTGAGTATTAGAAGGAAAATTGCTACCTGCAGACCCCGCCGTCAAAATTGAGGCATATGAAGGGATTGTGCAGAGTGGAAGTATTATTCATGTCCAAATGATGAAGAAATATGAAGATGAAGGGCCTAAGACTAGAGCTAGTGTCATTTGTGAGATGGTTGTGTAGAGTGGATGTTTGTAGTCATATGGATGATGCAGGGACAAGGCGTTTGATTATTGTTTCTTTTATCAAAATCTTGACTCGTTGCTTGATTTGGAGGATGATGCCGATGAAATAGATCGAGAATGGTAGAAGTTTAATTTTTTGCTGAGGGGTCCTTCAGTTTTATGATCATCAATGTTTTAACCAAGTTGTCCAAGAATGTGGGCTGCAAGAATGACTAAAAGTTTGGTCATGAGGGGGATACTTCAATGAGTTCTGGATAACCAATGTGGAAGACTAGAATTGGTCTTCATTATTGTTCTTGTAGGATGTATGCAAGCTTAGTCATGTTGGGTCATGGACCGATGGTGAGATCTAGGTTTCTTGTTTTGATGTTGTGAGTTAGGATTAGTTAAGGGCATGTATGGTTTTAGAGTAATGCATTAAGGGGTAATTAATCAAAGAGAATGAAGACGAGTTTAGGAGGACGAAATTAACAAAGTTAATATGTTGTTAGGTTTAAGGCATGTTTTGACAACTTTTTAAATAGCTTTTAGAGGTTTTCAAGTCAAAATTTCAGTAAAGATGGAAGGTTAGTGTTCAATTAAATAGCGCTTTAAGGTAACTTCGTTTGATTTTTAAGGTAACTTTCAGAACGTAGTTCATTTGTTGTCCTTTTTCAAATCCAACAAGTAGTTTTACTCAGTACTAATGGTTTTAAGTTTTTAACTAAAAACATGACAACAAACATTCAACTATTAACACCTAGTACAATAAGGATTAGGACTCAAACACATACATGCGAGTAGAACAAGTCAACAACTACAACATCACAACATCTCATTTTGTAGAACAAGTCTTTTAACTATTGTACTAAGGATTAGGACTCAGGCGAGTAGCTAGGAACCACAAAAGACAAAAGGTTTACGTAAGTCTAGAGGTCGGGTTACGGTTGGGTCATCACATACAGATCAGGTTCATGGAATTTAGTTCAGTTTATCATGATTTAAACCCCAAGACATCCCAAGCAAAACACAAGTTTGAAGTAATATATCGCACTTCAATTGAGCAGTTGTTTGAGGCCCTCGGCAGCTTCTGTAACATGCTACCATGCAAGCACTGATCAACGTTTACTGAAAGCTTTTTACCCCAGCATATCACCAATTTCTCCAGAACTAATCCTATCCTCAGAAGATAGTTGACTAACTCCACTTCTCGTTCTGATCCCCTGTACTTCTTTATCACAATTTTTTGAGATGAGACCTGCAACATGAAGGGATTGCTTGAGATGTTCTGTAAAACTGAAGTTCTAACTCAGTGATGGCCTGCATCTCGTCTACAGAATTACACTTAGCAAGTCCCTGCAGAGTTTTCAACCAGCCAATACATAGTTACATAATTGTCACATATCATTTTGCAGATGTGCAACATCCAAGATAAGAACGAAGAAGTCACATGATACACACTCACCTGTGCGAAAACAAGTGTTTCTAAGGAAGGCGAACGATCAAGAAACGCCAACAAGACGTTGTTCCATTTAGTTGGCCCATACTTACTGTAACCGAGCGCTAAGTGATTTAGTTTACGAAACAATGGGAGCAGATCCTTCAACTGGTCCAAATCCAGAGCCTTCAACAGAAGTGTAGCAAGTAAAATAATTTTAGTAAGAGACCATAGTAAAAAAAAGAAGGTGAAATCAAGTATGAAAAGGCTTGAGAGACAAAACCTTCATGCACATGCCCATCAAAGATAAGTGCTGAACATTTGATAATGCTCTAACAAGGCCAACCATGCTCCAAAAAGAGGCATCATGAGCATCGTTGAGTAAGTCGGAGAAAATGTTGAGCTGAGCTTTGACAACAGCACTCACATTTGTGATGTATCGATACGCTAAATTGTCATTACAGTAAAACCACTGCAAATTTGGGGTATCAATGAGCAGAGTGTTACTGCTTTTAAACTTATTGCGTCTAAGTACAATCAAAGACAATATACGTAGAGAAGGAGAAGATATTGTTATAAGATCTCCATGCTTCCACCAACACTCCAAATAGAGATATTCAAGCGAAGGGCAGCTTGAGACTAGGCTGGTCACAAAGTTATCCTTTCGAATGTAGACCGAACGGAGTTGCAATGTTATCAATTTTGGCAGACGAAAGGGTTGCGTGGTGGGAACTTGATCAGCCTTGAGATTCACATCAAGCTTCAACACCCTCAAAGTCTCGCAAGTGAAAAGTGCTGCAGGCAGCACTTTGGGCTTCTTCACATGAATGCGGAGATAAAGGTGTCTAATACCATTACACATCAACGGAAAACAAATCCAGGAATTAACCACAGTGGATTTCATGTCAGGTAAACAGTTTTCGCCACATTCATGTCCCGGAATAATCTCACGACCTTTGGTTGTATTCCGACCAAATCGAAGCCTAAACTTGCGAAGGTTTTGCTGCGCGTGGCTTGATGATAATGCTTCGATTACACTGTCCACAAACTTGATGAAAGTAGGGGATCTTTCCTTTAAATGTGGAGCTTTTTCGCAATGAGAAATCGGTGAATCATCCAGAGTAACACTTGTTCTCCAAGGAAAAACACTCTTCATTTTCCTCGACACCACACGCATAGCAGCAGCATCCTTGGTTGGAATAACACTAAATATCTCGCTCAACATTTCATCCGGCAAACTGCTTATTCGATCTATCGTCTCACATGGTAACAAGCTCCTATCTTCGGAGCACAGAGCCTTTCTCTTACATGGTACGAAGCATGAATCGCTCGATCCCGAAGCCATCCTCTTAAGTCCTGATGAACAGAACAATTAAAAAAGAAAGTCCATTCTCATCCCATCTACAGCAACCGAAACTCACTGATATGCCTCAAGATTTGTTGAATGTTTTTTATAACATTAGCATTAACTAAACTCTAAAGTATATTGTTGTGTATAAAGTTCTAATTTAGTTTGTTGTTCATGACTCATGAGCATAAAGTTGAGCTTGATATCACGATATCCACAAAAGGCAACTTCTTTTAGCTAATCATGAGTCATGAGTCATGAATAACAAACTAAATTAGAAGTTTATGCACAACAATATACTTTAGAGTTTAATTAATGCTAATGTTATAAAAAAACATTCAACAAATCTTGAGCTACTTATTCACAACAAAACAATTCCAATTAACTCCTTATACTACATGCATGGTTTCAATCTCAATTGAAATTAATTTTATAATCAAGACAAAGAAAATTAAGGGGTTCGAGAAGAATGGCGTTCCCAAAAATAAGAAGAAAAAGTTGACGGGTTCGAAAAGAATGACGTTCCCGATAATATATCTATTTAAATTGATTTGACTTAATTTTTTTTGTTTCTCCAATCGTAACGTTCATGTTACTGCCGTTGCGATTGCGGGAGGGTGTTAGGATAGGTTTAGGAGTATTTCCTAAATCTATCTATCTACAATAATTGTTTACCTAGACATATCTATCTACAAGTGTTTAGAGATAATATTTATTAGTATTATATTTAGGATATGTTTTCCTAGTTCTACCTAAGTTAGGATTTATATGATGTACTATAAATATCCCCTTTGGGTTAATAATAAGGGCTCGCCTGGTATAGAAGGAATTATTAGGGGGTTAAATTTTTTGGGGAAATAATTGCAAGAGTATTAATTTAGGGGGAGATAATCTTCTTTTCCAGAAGTTTGGTATTCATAGGGTGGGAAATTTTTGCCTTCATGTTATCTGCTGTTTTAGAAGGCAGTTGTCAGCAATTGTCCCACCTGATGATAAGCTCGAAGGGAAACAAAATGAAGGGGAAAAGTTGCCCAGGGGTAGGGGTGGATAACTTTTACCCCCATTTTCAGGGGAATCAATTACCCCATTGATTTATTATGCTCAATCCAAACTGATGAAAAAGCCTCAAAAATTACCCACATAATTACTCCCCTCCTATTACCCATAATCCAGGCGAGCCCTAATGATGAACCTTTTCCCTTCAATCTATTTTGTCAAAATCTCTTCTGTCGGACAGTAACCACTACTTATGATTAAGATCTAGAAAGAATCAGTTAATCACAGATTACAAAAAACATCTAACAATCCAACAACAATTAACAATTTGTTAATATCTCAGCTCACATGACCGTGGGATATAATGTTCAATTTAATCCAAACTAGAGACTTCATACTAATTAATGACTATAACAAAATTGTTGAACGTACCTTGATCCATCGTAGAGATGAGTAGTGGGTTTTGGATCTTCTAATTCTATAGGTGTCCTTCAATATTCTTCTACTGACGATGGGTGGCTAGAGAGAATAGACAACCATATGAATTGGGGACCATAACATTAATCCTAACACCTATAACTATTATATATAAGAAGAGGGAAGGACTTGGTGTCCACCCTCTTTTACCATTATACCCCCAACAACTCTAACTCTCAAATTTTTAGTGGTTGTTTGGTATACATGGGAATTTAATTCTCATGAGAAGTTTCATTTTCTATGAAGTTATTTCCCTTATGTAATTCCTAGGAAATGATTATAATATGTTTCATTGACATCAAAAAATTTGCACTTCCCATGAATTGATGTGGGAAATTTGAATGACCAAGGGGGGTGGGTAAATAATTTTTCACATTTTGGGAAAATTTCAATTTCCTAAGGAATTTTCATTGCTCCTATTTTCCCCACTTCATGTCAACCAAACAATTCTCAAATCAAAATCATGAGAATTTCTATTCCATACATAATTTCTCGTATACCATACAACCACTTAGTTTTACTTAAAAAGTAAAATAAATATAGTCACCAAAGAACTGCAATTACAACTTTCTCAATTTGTTTGGGTTTTAAAAAAAAAGTAATTTAAAGCTTTCTATTTGATTTCGCATGCATCACGTGTACATAGAGCTAGTATTATATAAGAGAGGAGGGATGACTTAGTGTTCACCTCTTTTACAATTATACCCCAAATAAGAAAATAATAACAACTTCTTCAATTTTTGGGTTTTTTGGAAGAAAAAAAAATATAGTAAAACTGAAGGACTGCTATTACAACTTCTTTCATTTGGACCTTTTTGGAAAAAAAATATATATATAGTGAATTAAAAACTGCACAACGAGTTTTATTTTTACTTCACCATTTTTTTAGAAAACAAAAAATTAACATTTTATTTGCTTTTGCACGCATCTCGTGCATATAAGTCTAGTCCACATCTATTTGTAGGTGTTAAATTTAGCCCACATAAAATGAGAAATTGAATTGGGTTTCTACTGACTACACCATACTAATTTAGATACCATATAGTCAATATATTTAATATATAACCAATCATTGTTGTGGGTCTACTTCAAAATAGGGATGGCAATGGATACTGACCCGCTCCAAATCCGTGGATCCAGATCAATTTTATAGGATTTGGATCTTTGATATTTTGGATCCAGTGGATCCGGGTTGGATCCAGTATATATATATATATATATATATATATATATATATATATATATATATATATATATATATATATATATATATATATATATATATATATATATATATATATATATATATATATATATATCGGGTCAAATCTAATCTGGATCTCATTTTCAAGAACCCCATTCGACCAGTGGATCCATTTTATATCGTGAAATATATCCATATATGTATAGTTAAGTGATGACATACTTTTATGATACTTTAAATAGTCTCATTAATGTTCTTTTGTTGTAAAATGATCTAAGTGAATGATTATTCTCTTTACAATTATAATTTCTTGAGGTGTTAATTTTTTTTCAAGTATATGTGGATCTAGATCTAAATTCGTGGATCTGCGGATCCGCCCAATGGATATGAATTTGGATCCGACTTTTTTGGATCCAACCCATGTATAAAAATACGTTTTTTTGAGTTCACTAGGATCCGCCCTAGACCCAATTCATTGCCCATCCTTATTATAATAATCCCTATTATAATATAGCTATACACATAATTTGTACATGTAGGTTCATATGATCATTTTCCAACATGTAACTCCATGCATCGTCTACATCTACGGTCTATGTTCAAAAGTAGAGCTGATCAAATTTGCCCGGCCCAAATTTTTCCTGGGCTTGGGCATAAATTTTTTGGCCCGGTTTCGGGCCTAGTTCGGTTTTTTTTTTTTGCATTGGAACGGGATTTGGGCAAGCCAAAAAATGACTCTTTAGTCTAAATTTCAGCCGGAAAACCCGCTATTTTTGGCCCAAAATAGCGGACTTTGGGCAAAAAAAATTGGGCCAAATTTTGGCTCGGCCCGACTAATAAGCAATTTTTTAGGAGTGGTCCCACCCCAACCCAGTCCGCCCCGCTATTTAATCACCTCTATTAAAAAAACCAACTAATATAATTTTAACCTTCTTTACATTTTTTTTACTTAATAAGGTAAGATAAAGTCCTTTGCAAGTAGGGGAGAATTGGGGATCCCTCCTTGCAAGGGGAGAGACTCAATCCCAAGATCTCTGGGATCGGAGGCGATGCCAACACCACTAGGCTATGATCACCCGCTGCTCTTTAACCTTCTTTACCTGGATCATGGATATAGACAGGAAAAAAAAAAAAGACAACAACGAGTTTTGTGGGTGACGCTAGGGGCTGGCAATGGGTCGGGTTGGGTCAAGATCAGGTTGGGTTGGCGGGTTAGCGGGTTGAGAATCCCTTGACCCAACCCGACCTGTTAACTTAAACGGGTTGGGAATTACAACCCAACCCAACCTTATGATAAACGGGTCAACCTTCAGGTCGACCCATTTAATTTTTTTTCGTGTTTTTGCCAGAAAAAAAAAATAAAAACAACAAAGAGTATGTTACAAAGAAACAGTTGGCAGCAACTTAGCATTAAGAAATTACATAACCATATGCTAGATATTGTTCAAAATCAACAAAATCAACCAAACTGTTGTTCAAAATCAACAACATTACAACTCTATAATCAATTGTTCAACATTAACTGTAATGAGTTTGGATTTTTACTTTTTAACCTTCTATATGGGCTAGCCCAATTCTTTTTAGCTGCGAAATGAGTTAAGGTTTTTAGGTTGTTTTCATAAATGGGTTAAACGGGTTAAAATCAGGTCGAGATTTTCAACCTGACCCGACCCATTTAATTAAACGGGTTGGGTCAGGTCGACCCATTTAATTAAACGGGTTGAAAATTTCGACCCAACCCATTATTAATGGGTTGGGTTCGGGTCAGGTTGGCGGGTTGGGTAATATTTTGCCAGCTCTAACGCTCCACATCGTGTGGGCGCGTTCACGTAGAATTAGGCCTGGAAATCAGCTTTTATACAAAATACATCGTGTGGGCGCGTTCACGTAGAATTACGTGTACTCAAAATTGGATTGTTTCAAATCCTTCCAGCTTTATTTTGCTTTTTTTAATTTTTAGGGGAAAATGTTATTCCTTAGTTAATATGTTTTAGAAAAAGTGGTGTTAATCTAATATATTTAGGTTACTTATTATATAATTCGAATGTTATTATAAAAAAAATTATATTTATAGTTGCTAATCATATTATGAAGGATTACTACCTTTATGTTAAAAGGATTATCATATAAATCTGGATATTACTTTTCATATCCTTGGGAAGTTACTTAACATAATAGTTAGGGTTATTAATCATAATCTTAAGAGTTACTTCAATTCTTTTCAAAAAAAAAAAAAGAGTTACTTCAATCTTTTTTTGGAAGATGATTAAATATAGGTCACTCACCATATTATTCGCTAGTTACTTAACGTAATATCTAGAGTTACTTATGGGTTAATAATCACTACTAAAGGATGCTTTTAAAAAAGGGATTTATTAATTTATTTTGAGTTAATCATTAATTATATTGTTTCACTTCACTTAAAAAAATCATTATATTCTTCGGGATTTACTTAACTCAATAATCTTCCGTGTTAGTAATGACATCTTTACGGATTAACGTTATATTATTACAGGATATTATTTTATTTTTAAATACAAACCTCATTATATACAAAATCTAAATTAATACAAAATCAGTTAAGATTGTTTTACCATAATATATGGTAAGACGAGGGCAACTTGTTGTCTTAAAGAGTTCACTCATGGTTTAAGATACAAGGTGACCCATTATATATATATATATATATATATATATATATATATATATATATATATATATATATATATATATATATATATATATATATATATATATATATATATATATATATATATATATATATATATATATATATATATATATATATATATATATATATATTTATATTTTATTTTTTTTTATTTTTTTTATTAGGAAATTAAGTCAGCGGCTAATTTCCCTACTGAAAGTTCTTAGCTTGTAAGAAACATCAACACATTGGTTGGTAAGGCGCATAATAGCATCTTAAGGAAATACCCCAACATAATCTTTGGGGGTAAGGATCGAACCCCGACCTCGCGCGCTAGGAGTCTTCTACCCACTGGCTAACTCATATCCTTTTAACTTTATAGTGAACCCTCTAACTTACAAAGTGACCCTTTTAGACACACAGTGTGGTTGTCTTACCTTAATTTATTGTAAGATAGTGTTATACAAGACTTACTAACTTTTAAAAAAGGGTTATTTTCATATCATTTGAAGTTCATTATTACTCAATTTCTTAACATGTTATTTTGAGTTATTAACTATACAAATTCTCATACTGACCACACCATTGTTCAAAATCTATATGAAAAAATTTCTCTATTTGAACAACTCACATAATTAAAATGAAAAAAAAAGGATATAATGATTTTAGTGAGCTTGGACCTAAAATTTTAGTATCAGGACAAGTAAAGGGGTCGAATCCACAAAAAACAAGTTGATGAACTAAGGTCGAAAAATGGAGATGCTAGCTAGTAGCTTTTTAATCTAATTGAGGGGGCTGAAAGCTACTAACTAAGATTATTGATTCAATAATATAATATAAGTCTTAACAATTAATTAGAGATAAAATAATGCCTCAAAGATTTACAAATTTTATCATATACTCGGGTGTACTGTGAGTATGTTACATCCAATACTATTTTTTTTGCTCATTGACGAAATAATCGAAATGAGCAAAATGTAATAAAAAGGAGAGTTTCAATTGAGCAGGTGAACCTAAATTAGTCTTGGGTGTACCATGTACTTAATACACCGGGGTGTACCTCCAAGATTCTCACTCAACATTGATGATAAATTCATAGGTTACAAGCCCAACCTCTCTTTTACAAATACCAATTCCTAGTTCGCTGGCAAATGGACTTCCTACTAGGGCTGTGCAAAGACCAGGGTCGGACCGGAATCTGGACCGGACCGAAAATTTTGTTCCGGTCCTCGGTCCAGAGAAATTCCCGATCCCGGGTTTTCGGCCCAATCCGGTCCATCGGGATGGACCGAAATTTCTGATATTTTAGTAAAAAAAAGTTTATTTATTAAAAAAGTTTAAAAGGTAGAAAATTAAAACCTACTATTTATTATCTTTAGGAATATTGTTTTTAAAATTATTAGATTTTAATGTATCTAATTCGTAAATATGTTTAATTAAATCAAATAAAAAAGTGAATTTTTTTTTCAAAAATATAGATTTTGGTCCAACAGGTCCAAAATCGGACCGAATCGGAAAATTTCCGGTTCTGTGCTGGACCGGTGAACACCCTACTTCCTACTAATCAACTCTTCCCGGCCTTGGGCATTGGTTGAAAAATCAGGACATTAAGCTCCAAGTCTATTGGTCAGCTATCAAGCCTAATATGCATTACCGCAAACTTAATCAAGGCTCACTAAGAGATTTTGTATTCAACATACACCTCATTGTCATTAACACATATGCTATAGATTTTACCCAACTATCTAATGAGGATGGGAAAATACATTATTTCATTAGTGACAACTAACCAAGAATTTGCAATCACGATGAGAAAATTAACAAGTCCTTACTTCATTATTAGCTATTATTATCTTGGGGCTCACAACCCTGATTGCCACCTAAATACTCACACATATTCATATGAACAACAACAACAATGATAGAGGTCATAAGAAACATAAACTATTTAAACCTAAACTAAAAAGTAATTGATTAAATATTAGAATAAGAAATATTAACGAATATATAAATAAATCCCAATGAGAAGATTCTCATACTAATAAAGTATTTTTTTACTCAAGAGAAAATAAAAGTAGGAGGAAGCATTGGAGGCCACTCCTATAAAAAAATAGATTAGTACTATTATTGTTTTGGGAGAAGGAGGCTTGCCTCCCAAGCTTAGCTAGGTTTTACAAGGGCCACATAAAAGTATGTTGTATAGAAACGACAAAAAGAAAAAGAACTCTAAAAGAGATTACAAAAAGTCAAAATCGACAGAAGGTGCACGTCGTGCACTTGACTATGCTCTCTGTGGGAACATATGTCAGTTTGTATAGATGGTCGGCTGAGCCATGGAGCATAGTCAAGCTGAGAAGGATAGACTGTGCAGATGTTTCAAATGAGCTCGCTTGTCATAAGTGAGTGGTTACAATTAAATATGTTATTGAATGAACATTTTTAAGGAGAATATGAGCAAAACGCTTATACACTCATTTAATGTATTGCGCATATGTTCTCATTTCACAAATGAGCAATTTTTTTTAGCATTCATAAAACGATGAAACATCAAACTAATTCATATACACAAGTCAACAAATGAGCATAATAGTTGAAAATTATCAACTATGGTTAAAGACTCTAAAAGATCTCATGTTTTTTCCATATTTCATTGATAAACAAAAATAATGAAGATATAAATTGATACCATGATGACCCTTTCATACCAACTTAATTCATGATTCTTCATCTTCTTTGTATTTTTTGTAAATTGGTTGCAATAGTATATGATTATAATGTTCTTGTTCAAAGGACATCAATTATTTCACTTGGATTACTCATGTAGTCATGTGTTTATATACTAGTGAAATAATTTTGCCATTGATGATAACATTTGTAGGGTATTAGAAGCTTGATTAAAGGAAACTTTGCTCACCAAAAAATGGTTTTGTTTGAGTTTGGTAGTGTAAGACCCAAAGATGGAACAAAAGAAAGAGAGAGATGGATTGGAATTCACTCGATCGTATAAAGGCCAAAGATAGGAGAAAAAAAAAAAGATTGGGTTGGACTAAATGACTAATCAAGCGGAGATTGTTTAATTTTGTAAATATTACTAAAGTGCCATAGAATACGCAAAAGTGTAATCTTATGGTGGATTGGGTTTTCGGGATCTCAAAATCTTTAACGAAGCCCTTCTTGCGAAGCAGGGTTGGAGATTGATGTGTGACACTGGTTCCTTGGTTCACAAAGTGCTGAGTGCTCGTTATTATAAACATGATACTTTTCTACAGTCTTTAAGGGGTTTTGATCCTAGTTATGTGTGGAGGAGTGTGTGGGGGGCGAAATCTTTGTTGTTGGAGGGTTTGAAATGGAGGGTAGGGGATGGCCAAGATATTAAGGTGTGGGATGACTCATGGCTACCTGGTGACTCGTCTTCTTTGGTCCCTACGCCTAATATGGAGAGCTCTGCAGATCTTCGAGTGGCGGATTTAATTACAGAGAATGGAGAATGGGATATGGAAGCGCTTTCTACACATTTTATGGAGGAAGATATGGCACTTGTGTTAGATATTCCTATCAGCGAGCGGAGACCTATAGATGTGCTTTTCTGGTGGCCGGCGACTGATGGGATTTACTCTACAAAATCCGGGTATTGGTTGGGGAGGTTGGGTCATTTGCGGGGGTGGCGGGAGAGGTTTGGTGGTGATAATAGTGAGATATGGAAAGCCGTTTGGAACATTGGTGGCCCTCCTAAGCTGAGTCATTTTATTTGGAGGGCGTGCTCAGGGGCTCTGGCAACGAAAGGTAGATTGTATGAACATCACATTGTTGAGGATGCTTGCTGCAGTTTCTGTCCGGGTGTCCATGAATCTATTGTTCATTCTATATTTCATCGTTCATTGGTATCTCCTATTTGGGAAGAATCTCCGTTTTCTCAGTATGTCCATGATGCCCCGATGACTTCTTTCATGGACTTATTTGTGTGGATGAAGTCAAGTTGGAGAAATAGGACCTGCTGTCCTTAATGGCGCTTGCTTGGGCGTCGTGGTCTTATCACAATTCGGTGACACATGATGAACCATGGTCTAGTAGGGAGGTTGGAGCTGCGGGTTTTGTAAAGCTTGTACAAGACTATCAAGCTTATGCTGCTGCAGTATTGAAACGAATTCCGGGTCCTTGCGATTTCCCGTCTCGCTCAAACTGGAGTCTTCCAAGGGAGGGGTTCTGCCGGGTTAATACTGATGCTGCAATTCTTGGAGCTGATGGGGTTGGTATGGGTGTGGTTATTAGAGGCGAGAATGGCAAAGTACTGCTGGTAGCTGTGCGTAGAGCTCGCGCCCGATGGACTGCTGCCATAGTTGAGGCTGCTGCGGCTAAATTTGGTCTCCTGCTGGCGCGACATCATGGCTTCACTAGAGTGGAGTTCGAAACAGATGCACTCAATCTTTCAAAAGCTATTCACGCAAAGAAGGTGGGGCGTTCCCCGTTGGATTTGCTGGTTGAAGATATTTGTCTAGTTAGGAGTAGTTTCTCTTCTTTTTATGTTTCTCATGTTAAAAGGGGTGGGAATATGGTTGCGCATTTAGTTGCTAGACTCCCTCCGGCTGTGGGGTTTGAACAGACTTTTGTTGATGAGTTTCCTCAAGGTATTTTAGCCTTGGCAGAAATTGATGTTTCTTAATAATATTGCTCTCTGTTTCCTCTCAAAAAAAGTACAACTTACACCTAAAAAGTTAAAGTGGTTGTTTGGTATATATGGGAATTTAATTTCCATGAGAAGTTTTATTTCTAGGAAGTTATTTCCCTTATATAATTCCTAATGATCTTAATATGTTTGGTTGACATCTAGGAAGTTGCACTTCTCATGAATTAATGTGAGAATTTTGAATGACCAAAGAATGGTGGGGCAATAAATTCCCATGTTTTGTGGGAAATTCAATTTCCCAAGAAATTTCAATTTTCCCCATTTTCCCCACATAATGTCAACCAAACAACTACCTAGATCACAAAATCATGGAAATTTCTATTACCTACATAATTTCTTGTATACTAAACAACCACAAAAATTTCCAGTGAGCAAATGGATCTAATTGATACATTCAGTTGCACATAATACATGCATGACGATAAAATGATTATTTAGTTTGCATTTAGGAGTTTGACCAGTCTAGTATTTTTTTTAAAGGTAAGAAGAAATTCTTTGGACTGTCTTTGCATAGGAGCCCCGCTTAGAGGCCCTTTACAAATCAAACATCCCTCAACCTCCCTTAAATCCCAAGCAAATGCTTGAGGTAGGAATTGAACCCTATACTTTGTTGGGGAAGATGGAAAAACCCACCACTATAGCCAACCCCAATTCCTAAAATGTGTGTTTTAAGACTCGAACTCATAACCCCTCACTTGATATACAAATACAATAACCAACTACTCTACAATTTCATGTTCGACCAGTATAGTAGTAATGAGTTAATGACACTTAAGATGTACTTCTTCCGTCTCAAAATACTTGAAACGTTTTGACTTGCTATTCGCTCACTTCGGTTTGACCGTGTTTTTTGCGAATCTAACATAAGGAAATATATAGTCATGTGAGATCTTATTAGATTCATCTTGATATATAGTTACGAAATATCAATTTTTTAAAATTTTTTTACTTATAAGGAATCAGAGACACTAAAGTTGTGCGTTGACAAACGTGTTTGTAGAAACGCTTCAAGTAATACGAAATGGAGGAAGTATTCGTTTGTAAATAAGATTAAATTAAATGAATGAGTTGATGTGACCACACATCTCAATTAAGCACCTTATTAATCATAAAACCCCAATGGGTTATTATCAATGAAAAAGTTAAAAAAAAAAGGATCAAATCACCAATGGAAATGGTTATGAATGTATGATTCAGTGCTACTCTTTTCTCTTTTGTAATCCTGTTTTGTGTCCCACATGGGTTGCATTACATTCTTTAGCTTTCAACCATTTTTTTTCTGGGCAGATTTAAAGATGCTTGCTTGATTACCTGATATTTTTCTCTCATTTCCTTTTCTTTTCTTTGGTTAATGCCAAAAACCCAAAACACAAAAAAGAACAAAAGGTCGAAGTGACTAGTGAGAGAGAGAAAGGCTAAAACTTGCACCCAAAAATAGCCTCATTTTCAAAACCCACCTTCCAAATGCTCCGGAAATCTCTGCTTCCTGCCTTCTTTACTCTGCAATTGTCTAAGGTTCATCTTTCTCTCATTTTATTTCTCTTATTTTTAGTGATTTATTTTTGTTAATTTTGTGCCCTTTTCAATTTATTTTTTTGCAGTGTTGTATAATGGGGTTTAGGGTTCTGCATTTGTCCTGAATTTGTGGTCAATCTTCAATCTTAAAGTATCTGAAATTGTATCTAAAAAAGCTAGCTATTTTACCACTGCAGCATTTTTCATGTTCATACATTTTGAAGAAATGTGCTTTTGGTAGCATTTTTGTGCTGTGGAGCTTAATGAATCTACATTTTTCTTACTGTTTTTCTTAATGAATTTGGGTTTGTTGTGACTTTAATTTGTACCCTTTTGTTTTCTTAATTTTTTTCAGCAGGTGCTGAATTAGGGACTGAAAATTGGTTGTTTATAAAAACCCTTGTGCGTGGAATTGCGGTTCAATAGCAGTTGGTTTAGTAGGCTTATATTAGATATTTCATATGGCAGCTTGTGGGTCAAAATCCCTTACTTGTTCTGATGCTGGAACCACGAGGGGGGTATTGACCGTTCTCGGAAGAAGGCTCCCTACAGAGAGTCATTCGGGAAGAGTAACTTCTGTGAAGTTTTTTGATGAAAGGAATGGCCAGAGAATGGCGATATCATGTTCGGCTAAGTTCAAGTGCTCGTCGAATTCCCACAGTGTAAGTAGATCGAATAACAATGACCCGTTTCTCAATCTCCACCCTGAGATTTCCTTGCTTAGAGGGGGTGATGCGAACAACATGATGAACAGCCCAAGAAATGATGGTCCAAGTGGAAATATTACTGATACTTTGAGAGAGTCATCCAGGGCTAATAATTACAATGAAGCTACGATCAAGGTTATCGGTGTAGGAGGCGGTGGTTCGAATGCTGTTAATCGGATGATTGAGAGTGCCATGAAAGGTGTGGAGTTTTGGATTGTCAATACTGATATTCAAGCCATGAGAATGTCTCCTGTTTTCTCGGAGAACCGCTTGCAAATCGGTCAAGAGCTCACTCGAGGTCTAGGAGCTGGTGGAAACCCAGAAATAGGAATGAACGCAGCTAAAGAAAGTAAAGAAGCAATAGAAGAGGCCCTTCATGGCTCAGACATGGTCTTTGTGACGGTGCGTTTTGTACTCCTTTAGTCTTCAGACTTCCTTTGTTTCTAAAAATACTACTTCCTCTGTTCCATAATAAGTGAAACATAGGGATTGGGCACAAGATTTAATAAACATCACTTTCAAAAGCCAAAAAGTCATAAATAACCCTTTTCATTATCAAAAGGAGGAGAGAGAAAAACAAACCACACAAGTTTGTGATGGATACTCTTGTCATTTTATCACTTTTTTTTTCCATTTAAGGTATGTTTAACTTATTTTGAAACGTTCTAAAATAGTAAGAGTGTCACTTATTATGGAACGGAGGAAGTATTAGTTAATTAATATTCTTCAATATTGGTGATATAGAAAGGTACATTACTCTTCCTAAGCATTTATAAGGCTCTATAGCATTTGTTTATATTTTATCATGATAGGTTATAATCTAGTGTTACCTGCATATCTATTACTCCCATTATAAGCTTTAGTATTATAATTTCAGTTCCCCAACAGCGTGAACTGATAATTGTATTAACGAATACCATTTGTTTTTAATGTTGTGCACTAAATGTTCCTATGCTTTTAGAGTGTTCGTAAAAAAAAAATTATAGGACTGACCCCTTCATTCAAAGAGACTACAGCAACCAACTTACCACATACATGCGCTCTGGGCTGGAAAGACTACACATGGATTTTTCTAACCCTGTAATTTTAAGCCTTCTGTACACTTTATTCGGCACCATACATGCTGAAGGTCTATCATACAATCTGCCTCCCCTCCCAACCAGCGAGCAGATAAAACAGGACTTTTATATGCCCTATCTAATCTTTGGACATCTGTTTTCCTTTGACGGAATGAGCTATGTCGTTTTATTAGAAATAGGTTGGTAATATTAAAGGACAGCTTGGATGCGCATAAAGACAAAGTTGGCTGAAGATTGATTTTAGTTTTGAGGAGGATTGGCATTCTCATTGGTTATTACTTTATGCAGGCTGGAATGGGTGGTGGTACCGGGACTGGTGCAGCTCCAATAATTGCAGGGATTGCAAAGTCAATGGGTATCTTGACTGTTGGCATAGTGACAACCCCATTCTCTTTTGAGGGAAGGAGGAGGACAGTTCAAGCCCAAGAAGGAACTGCAGCTCTGAGAGAAAATGTTGACACTCTAATCGTCATTCCAAATGACAAATTATTGACTGCAGTTTCCCCAAATACACCTGTTACAGAAGCATTTAACTTAGCTGATGATATTCTACGGCAGGGTGTTCGTGGCATCTCAGATATAATCACGGTATGTGTTATTAGGAAGGATTCTATAACTTTACATTTGCTTTTTAAATGATCTCAGACTTCAAGCACTGTGGAATTCTATGTGGGTCATCCAAAATTTGAGTAAAATATATTATAAGAACAGAACATACACAGTTAAAGACCCTAGCTTTCAGTTAGTAAATCAACAAATGTAACTACCAAGTACCAACACATAAAGCACTGAGGCATACTTGCAGTTAGAAGCTTGTCACAAAACAAGGAGATTTTTATTTTGTAGCAGAGGCTATACAATGGGATCACAACTTCAATGTCATTGATTTCTTTTTATGTGATGTGCTGTTTCATGTGTGGCTTCTATATTGATGCCAAAGTTTCTGATCTGCTGTTATATTATATTTGCGGGTTATTGCCAATCGGTTACTGAATTAGTTACACTTAGGGTACGCTAAATATAGGGATTTTGTATCCGAATTTCGGTTAAAACTCGTTAGATATCTCATATCTTACAAATTACAATATGAAATGAGAATATGAGGTTTAGTTTCAAGATTTAGGTTACAAAATACATTTAGTAGCGCTTGAATTGCAACAATTCAAATTTGTCAATTCATAGTGCAATTGATTTAACACCCTTAGGCCTTAACTAGCTGCTTCTTTGACTGGGGCTGTTTTGACAAATGCGTTCGCTATGGCGACTTTGCATCTATACCAAAGCAAGGCACCAATAAGATCAGTTTCCAAATTTTCCTATAGAAGTAAATGAAGGAAGCATATCGTACTGGAGAGTGGTGCTTCCTTTGCTATATGGCAATGATTTCCATGCTATGAGAATTCATGGTTTATGCTGTGAGGCTAAGATCTTGTGATGGCTTGAGCTATGATAATAATCTTTGGTGAGCGTTTCATGTCCGTGGTGCTTGTTGACTGTCTGATTGTTAGATTGAAGTTAGTAAGTTTGCTGTCCTGAAGTACACTTTTATCAGGCTGTTCAATCTGTAATCTTGAAACTGTTCACAGATTCCTGGTCTTGTAAACGTGGACTTTGCAGATGTGCGGGCTATTATGGCAGATGCTGGCTCTTCGCTGATGGGGATCGGAACTGCTACTGGTAATATTTATATCTTTCTAATGACGCAGTATGAAATCAAAATGTTTTGAAGTGGATGTGAGCATTGTATAAAGTCTTAACTGTTAATTGTAGTTCTGATCCTGAATTCATCATTTTCCCTCAAGTGGTGGAGGTTATATTTTGTCCAACATTCCACACTTGTGATGATCCTTCTTAAAAGAATAATCACTTGGAAGTTGGAACCATCTCATCTTTGAGATTTTTTTTTATGAATGAAGAGAGGGTGGGTCAATTACTGGCCTGGGAAGGTGGGGGAGGTAAACTTCTATGAGATTCCTCTCCTTATGGCCCAACCCATAGGCCCAACTAACTTTCTCCTCCGTCACACTTCCTCCCAGTGGAGATTCTGACCCCAAGCACAACCTCATTGAAGGATTGGGATCATATAACTTGTACAGCAGAACTCGGGAAAGCATCTTAGTCTATTATGATAGTACCATGAAACTACATAAATGTCAACGGAACATTGTCTTAGGGTTTCCATTTCAAATATGCTGTGTATCTTTGTGCAGGTAAGACCCGAGCAAGAGATGCTGCCCTGAATGCCATCCAGTCACCATTGCTTGATATTGGTATTGAAAGAGCCACTGGAATTGTGTGGAATATAACCGGTGGAAGTGACTTAACTTTATTTGAGGTACCTGCTTTTATTTTGTTAGGTTTGTGGATATAATGTGCAATATTTTCTCTGGCAATCATTTGATGTGCAATGTTTTTCCCAGTACTCATTTATGCTATGATATGATATATTTATCTAATGCTCCTTTAGTAGCAGTCCATATTACTGTTTTTGAGAATGCTTCTTATTGTATTATTAAGTTAAAGCCTAGTGGTCTATCTTTATTCTTTAAAGATTAAGCATCCTCAAAGTGTTATTGCTTGAAGGTGCTCTTGAAAGCTTCTTAACTATTTAGTACATAATTAGAACTAAAAGTAGAGGTTTTGCTTCACAAACAGCAGAGAATCAGAAAACTATATATGTTCATGTCTGGGTAAGAAAAGCCGTGTTGTTTGTTGGACTTGCTCTCGGGATGGTCAATTGAGTAATTAAAAGTTGAAACTTAATCTTTTATACATGTAAAACTGATGCCTCTTGTGACGGATGTTCAAATTGTAAAATTTTGACAGGTGAATGCTGCAGCAGAAGTTATATATGATCTTGTAGATCCGACAGCCAATCTGATATTTGGGGCGGTGATAGATCCATCACTAAGTGGTCAGGTACGTGTGCAATGTGTAATGTAGGCATTAAGTTTTCTCCACTTTTGTTTTAGAAAGGTTATCTTTAGATTTGTTGTTTCCTTATACTTCCTCCATTGTTTTTAGTAGTTGGCAGTTAATATTTGTTATTACAATTTTCCTAAGAATTATAAAAAGTGATATTTTGAAAATATACACTGTTCAATATCATTTTACATAATAACTATATATTAGTAAAAGAATATGGTTAGAAGTGGGATGTGTGAATTCTCCAAATCAGCAAAAGTGAAAGAGAACAACGGAAAAATGAAGTCTTATTTTCAAAAAGAAATAAAAAGTGGCTTCAATAGCCCATATTTTCTCTATGTGGCTTCAATAGCCCATATTTTCTCTATGTGGCTTCAATAGCCCATATTTTCCCCTTCATTTGTCCCCTTTTCAAATACTCCTTTTCCTAAAGATCTTTCTAATTACATGTAGCAACATACACCGAGGAGAGTGGGTGTGAAAGTAGGTCCTTTTTGTTTATTCAAATTGGAGTGGGAGTGTGGTTGTGAGATAATGTAAAATTATATGGGTCGAACAAGTGGGATAAGGTAAAGTGAAAAGGGGACAAACCTTTACCAACTATCCAAGAGATGGAAGGGCGGAGGCCTTTGGTTTTTTAATGTTGTCAAATAGTTGAACAATAGTTTTTTCGTGTTGTCAAAGAGTACAACAATGAAAACTGATGGCGAGTGCCTTATCGGCGATCGGGCCATGTAGGAACAAGGTTCAAGTCTATCGGTCTATTAGGATGCCTCAGATGCATACATCACTTTCACTTGACACCTATCGTAATGATAAACGGTGTATATTAGATTTTTTAAGTCAATTGTAGACCCTAGATGGAAATTCTAATTGGTCAATAAAATATATTTCAATGCTATTTTTTTTATTTTTCCTTTATTTCAGCCAATTTATTGTGACAATTGGTCTTGTAAGAGACCGTCTACTTTTAATATAAAATTAGGCACTGGCCCAAGCCGCAGTGGTTCAAGCCCAATATTAAGAAGAGAACGGACCACCTTTTTGAATATGGTGACTAGTTTAATCTATTTAGTGGCCAGTTCAATCCATCAGTAATAGGAGACAAGAAGGGACGACTAGGTTGGTGCGAGATGTCTAGGGACAACGTTGGATTAGAGTAAGATGGAATAGGCTCGTTGGGAGAATATAGGCTTGGATTTGTCTAATTATATATTAAAATTAGACTGCCTATTCTAATTATGTGTTATTGTGAAAGGTAAAAAGGAGTAAAGAAACTTTGTGTTGATTGGAATAAGGTAAAAGTAGGAATATCTTTTGGAAACATACTTAAACGGAAAGTAGAAATATCTTTAGTAATCCTCCATCTCAATCTAGTTGCCATAAACACTTTTGGCACAATATTAATGGGAGTAAGAAAAGACACAGGAAAATGTGGGTGGGAGGATGTGGGAACCAATTTTGGAGAAAAGGTAGAGAGAAAAGCTTACCAAAAGAGGATGTTGCAACTAATTTGGGACATCAAATATGAAATATGTGGCAATGGATGTCGAGATGGAGCGAGTAACCCTTAAGAACTTTCAGGAACAGAAAATCTTCTTATGATATCAAAATCTTTAAGCTTGTAGTTCCTACAAAGAATCAGGCTAATGGCATATGTTTGAATTCTTAAACAGATGGGTTTTTTCACTCTTTCAATTAAAAGACTTTTCACCTTTTTTATTTCTTGTGCTAGTGACCCTAGAAATTCTTGGATTTTTTTCAATTGCATTCTGTCATGATTGTATTTTTGTATTGTACTGAGACCTGTTAGAGGGGTGAAGATGCCCCTTTTCTCACCCAAAAGAACCCACCTATTTTTCAGAGTGATTTGAAAATACCCCTGCGTCAACCTTAAACTACCTGAAAATGGCCCCAACAACTCCCAGAGATTCACCTATCTGCCGTCCCCGGTGGAACAGGGGAAGGTTTTATAAGATTTGCCTTACCTGTGCGTCCCGAGTTCCATGTTCTGTAATTATGGAAATTGTTGGAAGTTACAACTATGTCATGTATCAAGGTGGATGATGTGCTAATGACATAACTCTCAAGCGTAGGATATGTAGGATATCTAGGAGTTCCAAATATTGTAAGAAATTAGAATTTGTCTTCAATGTTTAATGCTTTAGTTCTATATTGCAACAGCAAACCTGGTCAGATTTTGTCTCATCAAGTTGATACTTCCATAAATTTGTACTATGGCTACAGTGCGCCATCTCTGCGCTCAAGGCTTTAGCCATGCTGGGAATGCGTAGCTCAGATGTCCACCCCTTTTAATTTTTGTTTTTTCAATTAGGAACTGGCTGGCCCATCGGGGCCTGAAAAGTGCATCAATTGTCTGCCCCATTAAAAGTGATTAAGCTGCGTGAGCCGTTTAGCTGGCATTTTTATGTAATCTGTGTCCATTATTATTTAAAGCTGAAAACTCATCCACTAGTGAGTAGCTTTTTTCTGATGGACCTTGGACATGAGCTTCAAATTGACCGTGAACACGAGCATTGTAAATGCATTCAGTCTGAGAATGCTTGCCTCTCAAGTAGAAGATATTTGTCGCAATTACATTTGAACCCTGCAATTGTGTTGCTTGTTTTCTGATCCTCTTTTTTGTACAAAATTTCTCTTCTTTCATTTCAGGTAAGTATAACTTTAATAGCAACTGGGTTCAAACGTCAGGAAGATGGCGAAAGCAGGCCCCTCCAGGTATCCTTCAACCACCTCCCCCTTTTTTCCCCTCCAAGTAACAAACACAGCAATAAATAAATGAAGAAAGGGTTAAACGAACAGGATAGGGAGGAAAAGAACAAAAAAAAGACATTTAATGATTCATAGCTAGACCTTAATTTTTTTTACCTAATTTCTAGTATACTTTGCAGGCAAGTCAGCCATCGCAGGGAGATGTTGGCCTTGGAATGAACCGACGGCCGTCTTTCAGTGAATCTAGTTCAGTGGAGATCCCTGAGTTTCTGAGGAAAAAAGGGCGTTCACGCTACCCGAGAGCATGATTCATTTGTTTCCAGCATGATTCATCTGTATTGTCTGAGAAGCTTCACTATTTAACTTGGATATATAGTTACTCTTCTCTTTGTAGGTAGAAGTTTATGCCTTTTGGTTTGCTGCTCTTTAGCTCGTACATAACATTCATTTCCTTGCTTGAAATATAGGGTTTTGGAATAAAAGTAGCTTAAGTTGTTCTATATACCTTGAAATGTTAACTACGTTGTGCTTTCTGTGATATATACTACTGTAAGAATTTCTAAGAATATATTGTATTCACAATTGTTTCAGCCGTGTTTCGTTTCTTGGTGCAGACCTGAAGTTTCTAACTGAAGTTGTGTACTGTTCTACAGTTTATTGTTATTTGTGCTCTGTTACAGTTTATGCTGTGCTCCATTGCTCTAAACATTTTGCTACAAAGGTCTAATTCTTGAAGTCATATGGAAAACTCCCAGCTGATTGCGCTCAATTAGGTTATATTTTGTCCATGAAAAATGAGAGCAACATTGGAATTCTACTTCACTGCCCGTACGTATCTAGTAGTATGAGATACTTTCAAGTATGTTAAAAGTAGGAGATGTCAATTGTATGTTTGGAAGAGGGGTTTCCCTTACCATCCCCCCTTCCACTTTCTAAGTGTCTGCTCGCGTACTCAGGCCGGGTTAATCTGCAAAAGGTTAAAAAAAATTGTATTGTTTCGATTGGGTCAATCTTGTAGTGATATTGAAATTTTTGGGTATAGTTTTGGGTGGGCTATATCCCAGAATGTTGTCAATTAACTTATTATGATAAGAAATTTAAAGATTAGTTACACACTTACTCTAACTTTTGAATTGAGTCAATTTTAGTCCGAATCCATTATGGGCTAGGTGATTAGGTAGACTGTCTATTACTTCATTAATCACAATCAAAATTTACAAACTTCATAAACTTTGAATGTATATTCTCATGATCTCATTAGTACTATATAGGGAAAAAAAGAAGTCATGTGAGATATGTTATATTTGCTCCAATTTGTATTATAAAATGAAACATTTAATAATATTTCTATAATACACAATTTTTTTTAAAAAGGTACTAATGACGAATATGTAAATTGAAGACTGTGGAAAGGTAAGTGTTGCACTTATTTAGATACATGTAATAAAATTCTAGAAAATCATTTACTCTATTTGGAAGCAAAATCTTGTATTAGTTCAACACTTCCTACCAGGAATCTCATCAGTCCAGTGACATCATTCGCCTTTTGTCTTATCTAAGGCCAGTTTTAGGCTTAAAAGCAAGGAAATAATGCTCTCACTTCCTACCAAAAGTCTCCGCAGGAACAAGATCCATCAGAAAATTGATGGAACCTGCTACTATCTCTCACAATTATACTTCTACCAGCAACTTTTGCTATTAACTTGAATGCAGTATGACAGTCCAAACATGTCCTCAAATTCTTTTTAATGATGATAGGCTTCCAAGATGGCAGACTCATTAATGCAAATGCAACAGCTAACTTCTCGCTATGATATCGAAGGATCTTCTCCTTTGTGTTGTCATCTACATCCATATGGACAGCATCTCTTTCGGGTATATATCCAACTTTCATTATCTCCTCTATGAGATCATCGAGCTTCTCGTAGATCTCCCTTTGCAGAAGATGAGACCATTCATGTGCTCCGAAAACATGGGTTTTGTTCCCAACATCGACCCAGCTGTAGCCAGGTACCTTCCTTATATTGTCATCTTTTATCTTCTTCCTTAAATTCCTTACATCTTCCCATTGTCTTTCCTTTGCATAGATACTTGAGAGCAAAATGTGTATGCTGCTATTCTCAGGCTCCAGTTTCAATAGCTTGTCCGCGGCAATTTCAGCACGTGCTTTATCACCTCGAATTTTGCAAGCCCCGAGATATGAAGACCAACCAAAAGCATTTGGCTCAAATGGCATATGACTAATGAAGTCATCGGCTTCTTTGAGCTTCCCTGCTCTGCTAAGTAGATCAATAATACATGAGTAGTGCTCCTCTGTAGGTGTTACACCATACTGCCTCTGCATAGAACTGAAGTAATCTAACCCTTCTTTAACCAACCCAGAACGGCTGCAACCTGTCAAGAGGTTCATAAAGGTTATATTATTCGGCTTTATACCTCTAAGGACCATTCTTTCGAAAACTCTAATGGTTTCTTTCCCTAAGCCATGCTGAGAAAACCCACCTAACAACGAATTCCATACAAATTCAGTTGGGTTTTTTATACAGTTGAACAAGTGTTCAGAATGATCAACTAACCCACATCTCCCATACATGAAAACTAGAGTAGATGACACATAAGGGTCTGATGTAAAATTCATTTTAGTCACTTGAGCATGAAGCTGCGACCCCTGCTCAAGTGCTGCTTGATTAGCACAAGCCTTCACCAAACTAGAAAACGTAAATTCATTTGGCTCTACGCCTTGCCTCCTCAACTCGACAAACATCTCAAGGGTTTTATCTACTTGACCAGCTTCCGCATATCCATCAATCAAAGAGGTATATGACACAATATTCATGCGCCAAGAGTTGTTCCCAAACACTTTCAGAGCATTTTCCATGTCACCCATTTTCGAGTACATATCCACTAGTGCATTGCCCACGCCAGTCTCCTTCTCCAAGCCTGATTTCACAACCATGGAATGAACTGAGCTACCAAAAGTATACGCCTTCATCGCCCCAGAAGCACTTAAAGTATTAGACATTGCATAATTATCAATTAGTATTCCCTCAAGCAACATTGTCTTAAAACCAAATAAAGCCTCCTTATAGTTGCCATTCTTTGCATATCCATTGATCATCGAGGTCCAAGAGACTTCATCCTTATGAGGCATCTCCTCGAAAACCTTACACCCCTCATGAATCATCCCACACTTGGAATACATGTCAGCAAGGTTACTACCCACAAACAGCTCATGATTGAACCCACATTTTACACTAAGGCAATGCATTTGCCTTCCAAAACCGGCGTCTCTAAGTAACGTTGTCGCCTGAATAATGCTCGAAAACGTAAATTCATTCGGATTCTCCCCCGCAATTCTCATTTGGGAAAAGACTTGCAATGCTTGTGCACATAGCGAGTGTTGCGTAAAAGCAGTGATCAATGCAGTCCATGACACCAAGTTTCTTTGAGGCATTTTGTCGAACAGTTTCTGGGCATAATCGAGGTGCCCACATTTGGCGTACAAGTTGAGGAGATAATTGTTGACATATTTGCATACTTGACGAACAGAACGAATGAGTTGGGCATGAATGTGTTTGCCTGCATTAAGATTCTTCAATTGTGTGTAATTTTGTATAATATGAGCCAAACTTTGGGGATCATGAAGTATTACAGAATTGAGTTTCCACTGCCTTTGATAATTCATAGAAGGAAGAAGAAAAGGGAGGTCTTGTCTTTTTAACAAATAAGCTGAATAAAGCAAATGTTGGTGAAAATTTTGTACTTCACATTTCTTCTTCAAAGTGTTAGTCGCCCCAGAAACCAATGCTCGCATTAAGCATTCACTAAGGGCGTTTGGTTCAAATAGTGGTATGGGTTTGGAATCAAGAATTAAACCAAGGTGGTATATGTTTGGAACTTGATACCTCATACCATGCGTTTGGTTTTTATTTGGGAATGAAATATTTTCTTTTATCTAATACCTAGACGTATTGGTATGAGCTAGGGGTGGGCATGGGCCGGGACAACACGCGGGACGGCCCGGCCCAGTCCGAGCCCGCTTGAGGCCCGACCCGTTGTCTACTCCATGGGCCGTGGGCTGCCACGGTCAAGAAATTTTATTTCAGGCCCGCATCGGCACGAGCCCGCCTATATGGCCCGCGGGCCGAACGCTCCTTTTCTTTGTTTTTTGCCTAAAACTGCCAAGAATCCAAAAAAAAAACATAAAACACGGGCTAGGCCCGCAGGAGGCACGAGCCCGGCCCGCGGGCCTGGGCTGGGCCGTGGACAAAATCTGGAAATTTCAAACCCGGCCCGACGCGTCATTTCCTCAAGCCCGTAAACAGGCCCGACCATGCCCAGGTCTAGTATGAGCCATACCCACATCCCCCCTTGGATTTCTAAACCCCATACCTTATGAGTTTGAGGTATGGGTTTTAAATTTATTAATTTATTAAACAAACACTAGGTATGGGTTTTGCTCATTCTAAACCCATACCTCATACCATAATCATATGAACCAAACGCTCCCTAAGAGGATTATCATAACATCTGGGATCGGAGGAGAAGCCAATATTGTTTGGATTGTGTATATGAAGGAGTAAATTGGATAGTTCATCTAAGCATGTGTAAGATACGATTTCCTATGAGTAATTTACTGACTCACTATCAAACAAGTTGCACGGTACTACTTATGAAATACTTCATCTATTTTTTCAGATGCAACATTTGCCTTTTTTGTTAGTGTATTAAAATAATTAAACGTTGCAACTAAAAAAGAACAGAGGTAGTATGAAGAAGAAAAAACAAGTAGGATTTGGCTGTTGTCAAGTATTATCACCAGTTACCATAAAGTGTTTGTATGTTGAAGTTATCCTAAAAACAAAAGAAAATCTCTAAGCAAGTATTGAGAATGATGACATGTTTCTCTACATATGACACACCCCTTTTAATAGTATAGGAGAAGTACAGACAAAAAATTTCCAAAACAATGTATTGTTTTGCTCGAAAGGACATCAGAAAAACGCGAAATAATGCATCTTTCGGCAACGGTGCGGGCGCACCAAACCTTTTGTGCGCACGCACAATAATTTCTGCCGACCTTCGATTTCTACAGACAATTTCGTACAGGTGCACCACTCTATATAGGTGAGGTGCACCTAAACTACTACCCAAAAGTTTCATTTATTCCTCTTGTATCATGTCACTTAAATTTCATAACACCATAACATCGTATGTATATATAACGAACACATTTAACTATAAACATTCCAACAAGTACCACATGCCATCATTTGCTGCTGAAAGATTTATAATATATTTATTATACTAGAGTTTTTTGTCAGAAACAATCTTTTAAAGTCACTTTTTTGCGAGAAATAACCTTTTTAATTTTTTTTTGCAACTTCCAACCTAAAAGTAAATTTTGTTTGCGAGATGAAACCTAAGGCTATTGTCTGGTGTTGACTGTGTAGTTTCCGGCGTTGACCGTTACTTTTTAATTTCATTTTCCCTCTCTTTTTAACCTCAATTAAACATAAACCCACATACTCTACATCCCCTTCATTTATTTCTTTCACTCTCTCTCTCTCTTCCATTGACACTCCTCATCTGCTCTCTGCAAAAATGAGCTAGCTTCATCTCCCAATGACATTACCTTGGTTCAAATCTTTTTTTTTTTCCTATCTGGGGGTGGGGAGAGGGAATTTGTCACAGGAGAACATATAACTTGCTTAATTTCATGGCCCACTATCCGGGCTCCATTAAAGATGAGCCAACATAACCTCCATTTACTCCTTCCTACATAAGCTGGAATCAACGAAACAAAAGTAACATCATAACAGCTCCCCCATTGCTTATTCCGATACCCCCAAGTTATGCCGGAATAAGGGCACAATAGCAACACATATACAGTTCCCCGCTGCCTGCACCCACTCTCATAATGGATCATTTACCTTCTACGTGATGAGGAGTGTTAATGGAAGAGAGAGAGAGTGAAAGAGATAAATGAAGGGGAGAGAGAGTACGTGGGTTTGTGTTTAATTAAGGTTAAAAAGAGAGGAAAAATGAAATTAAAAATTTATAATTAAACAAAAAGAAACGGTTAATGTCGAAAATTACACAGTCAACACCGTAAAATAGCCTTAGGTTTGATCTCGCAAACAAAATTTACTTTTAGGTTGTAAGTTGCAAAAGAAAAATTAAAAGGTTGTTTCACGCAAAAAATTGACTTTAAAAGATTGTTTCTGACAAAAAACTCATTATACTATAATATTTTTAATACATTTACTATGTGGAAATGTGAATTCGAGAATTAGAGGGTGGGATGTGGAGTAAGAATTATTGAGTAGCAATTCCATAAAATAGTGTCAAATTTTTGTTTTTTTGGTGGATGTTGAAAATATACCGGGGGATATATAAAAAATTAACAAACTACCATTGCGAAGTGTTTTTCTCCTATATCTAGGGCAGAAGCGTCATTTTGACCCTGTTTAATCTCATTCCCCCCTATTATTACTCCCACCTCAGTTATAAAATGAAGGGAATAGCAATAGACCTTTTTCATTTCCACCATATTCCTACTTTTGAGTACATCAAACACGAGATAATTCACCATTTGAGAGTATAGCTCATTTTCCACCTACAATATTTTGAAAATAAACCATTTTTAAGGTCCCGTTTTTTTAACTTAATTAAACTGAATCAAGTGGAATTAACTAAATTAAACGAGTGGCGAATTTAACTAAACTAAAATTGTGAAGGAAAATTAGCTGAATTGAATAAACTATGCCCAAAAAGAACGGGATGGTCTAAGTCTCACATTAGACCATTGACAAGGAAATTAAAACTTCCAAAAATCATGAATCAACACAAGATTGCCAATTAATGGTTATAATTCCCAAAAGATTCTTCTTTATTTTCCACGGCCTTCCATACATATATTTGACTATTGACATAGTTTTATATTGATATATATTATATTTTTTTTTGATATTTATGTTTGTGACAAGTTGTTACCAGATGTTTCTAACTTTGAAGTTCACAAACCAACAAGAATTTATTTATTTATCTTTATTCTATTAGGGAATACCTGAAGACTTTGGTGTCCCCCCATGAAATGCCTAAATACCTCGATACATTACAATTCTGTTGGGCTTCCTTTGCTCCAAACAAATCTTCAACACCTTCCATCTTGCATTTCATAATGGGTCAGGATCGTTCGCTCTGATACCATCATAAACTTTATTGGGCCTGTACACAAGCCCACGTCAGAGGAGAGAGTGACCACATACAAGGTTGGCAGGGTTCTATCCTAAAACCAATTGGTGATAGGTGGAGTAATCCACCAATCTATATGTTAGTCATTCTCTCTTTAATTCTTCAATGTGGGACAAACTATTCCTAACTCACATGTGGGCTATACTCTTAACATACCTCTATGTAATTAATATTTAAATTGGTAAAAGAAATGTCATTGTTTTACTGATGAAATAAAATTTTAAAACTATCTTTTTTCTATCAATTATATTTTCTAAACTTCAACGCACGCATCACATGTATTTAGGACTAGTTATTCCAGAAGGAAAGAACGTACATTAGACTGCAACAAGTTGTTGAAGATGTGGTTCAAAGTTGTGTTTCATCAGTGGAAGACACATTGATGTGATATTTTTTTAGCCACTAAAGTAACAAGTGTTAATAGGATGTGGTTTAAAAGGTAGGATAGCTCAATTATTCCCTAGATGCTTACACAAAGTGGATCTACAAAAAGCTTATCTATCATTTATCGGGGAGATTTTTTTTGTTGAAAAATTGTTCCCAAGAATAAGGTTCCCAGCTAATATGCATGAGGTAAACTAGGACTTGCATTACAGAAGTCTGCTACTCAGTTTTAGTGGTCTTCTTAGTCAATCTTTTGCAGCTTGAAAGTGGATAAGATATAATATAGGATAATCCAATGTCATCTTTCTTGCTTGCTTTAAGTATGTAAGAATATACAATGTTAATTAGAAAGCAATAGATCATCCATCCCAACTTCAGTTTTCACCCTAGATGTGAGATGCTTATCATTTAGTGTTAGTTGTTGATGTCTTTGTACTCAAGAGCTAAGAGATATGTTGTTGCAGTTAAAGAACATGCTGTCATGTATATATCTAACTAGCCTCATAATAAAACATGACTTCATGTCCTTAATTAAATGTGGAATGCATAAAGTTAGTCGTTGGGCATGGGCATTGAGGGAAATTGTCCAAGGTGGCCAAGGCCCATGAATATCTATACTAATATATTAAAAGCATTCCTAAACAAGAAACGATGTCACGTGACGCTTTCCCTTAGAGTGTTTAACTCCATGTAATTCACGTACAATTTAAAAAATAGAAAACGCGTTGTATAAGATTCGATCATGTGATCAGGAGCATATATACTAAAGTCTTAACCACTAAACCAAGTGACACTTGATTTTAAAATATTAATAAATGAAAGATATAATTACTTGGGCGTGGGCCTGGTCTGAGAACTAGTTACTTATTATATAGAGGGCCTTCAATAAGGATTATTATCTAAATATAAAAATTTAGAATTGACATTGGAAATTCTACTTAAGTTTAATAATACTATTTGTAAAAATCTATAAAATATACTTCCTCCGTTTAGAAATAGTTGCACCATTTGCATAGTGTTTACTATTCACATCTTACACTTTGATTGTATTTGGTGATTTATATTTTAGAAAAAATATAGTCATATGAGATCTTGTTAGATGCATCTCAATGTATATTTTTTTAATATCAACTTTTTATAATTTTTACTTTTTGATAATTAGAGATATTAATGTTTGAAAACATGCAACGGCAAGCGTGAAAACATAAAATGATACAACTATTTCTAAACGGAGGAAGTATATAATTAATGAGGGGCCTATTATATTATTTCGCCTCGAGCCCATAAATTGTCAGAAACGACCCTGCATAAAATCGTGGAGCAACCTATATATATATATATATATATATTTTTTTTTTAAGGTAAGATGAAGGGGACTCACTTGAGGGGGGATAAGGGAAATCCTCAAATGAGTCCCATGAGGTTTGATCCCTAGACCTCAGGGATATGATGTGGGAAGGGATGTCACTACTTCCACCACCTCAACCTCCGTGGAGCAACCTATATGCAGTAGCCAGTAGATGACTATGTCTTCTCGAATATTCTAAATCTCTTATACGAGCAACTCAACCAAATCTAATTTTGAATAAGTAATTCAACATGAAGGATATTTAACTATGATATTATCCATCATAAAACTTGACATCTTAGCCATCAACCTTAATAAACATCAATATAACAACCACATTAAAAAATATACTCCCTTCATTTCAAAATACTACCTTTTTTTTTAGATGCAATATTTGATTATTTTAATCCACTCACCAAAAAAACAAATTAAAAGTTGTATCTTGGAACCTTTATTTTTTTATCATTCTCACTTGGAACCTTGATAGTATTCATACTTAGAGAGAATCTTCTCAATTTATAAGAAAAAATATAATCATGTGGGGTCTTGTTTGATTCGTCTAAATTAGTACTTTATTAATATTCAATCGTTATAATTTTTACTAATATATAGTGAAAGTTATTTAAGTTCAAAGGTGCATTGGGAGACGCATACATGAAAGTGAGAATGATAAAAAACAGAGGGGGTATGACAAATATAAATTGTAAAAATCACACCATATTGGATTCGTCTTTAAAAAATACCACAATAATATTGTATTTCCTTATTATTTTCATCAACATAGAGTGAGAATAATTAATGATCAAAGTTTAACCTCGAATATCGTACATGCCATATATTTTGAAACAAAGGAAGTATGACATATAAGACAGTATTAAAAGTTCATTCAAGAGTAACAAAATCGATGCAAAAGTTGACCTTGAAGTTGGGTCTAAATATACTCCCTCCGTCCCATAATATAGTGCTTACTTCTTGGAACTCTTTCTTTATTTTCTTTTTCCATTAAAAATAAAATCAAAAAGCAATAAATTTTCCTTAGAATGGTGCAAAGCAATAAATATGAGCACACATTTTGAAGGAAAGGTATGAATATTTGGTAAGTTTATGTAAAAATTAAGGAAAATTTAGTCCAAATAAATTGATAAAAATGAAGTAGGCACAATATTTTGGGACACCCAAAATAAAATGTAAGCACTATATTATAAAACCGAAGGAGTAATTCTTAACTTATTTTAGGAAAGCTTCAACTTTATATCGTATCAACGAGTTGTTCACCAAAAACAAAAATTATCGTATCAAAGAGCTTACAAAAACCTAACTTCATAAGCTTATTCTTAAACTCATAAAAGCATTCAAAACACAACTAATATAGGAGCAGAATAATCTAATATAATTCATAAAACTTATAGAACTCAATTAAGGCATGAAATTAGGTTTTTGTATGTAATCATGAGTTCATGAACACCTCATGATTATTTAAGAAAAATACCTAAGACACATGATTATCTGGAATAAATACCTTGACATTTTGAAAATATATATACTGGGACAAATCGAGCAAATTCTTACCTCATTCATTCCATGTCAGTTGCAACATGGGGAGGCACAAGGAGTACATGTAAAGAAGAGAGAGATAGACATAAATTATGAATAGAGTCATAGAAATAAAAGAACTCATTACCAAGTAAATTAATGTTGAAACTAAATTGAAACTTTCTTAAAGGGCAAGTGCTACAACTAATATGAAATGAAAGAAGTATATATTAACATTTGCTTTTATATTTAATACAAATATATGGTCAAAGTTGATATATGAATAGTGTAAAAGTTAAATTATTATGGTTCGATTGAGTTGTAGCTACTAGATTGAAACCGGTGAATTGGTACATCTACTGCATTGCAAGACTCATTAACATAAAATCAAATCATCAATATAAAGAGCATAGTGGATTCTGTTCATTTCCTTAATATTTTTACTATCTTTAGATTATGGCACACAGGGTATATAGATGAATACTTTTGGGATTTTCTTGTGGTAACACAGTCGAAAAAGTGTTTGATAAATAATTTTTTTTGGGTAGTTTAAATCGTCTTTACTTTTTTCCTTTTTTTTGTTAATTTTAACTAATAAAACTAACCACTAATTTTACCAAGTACATATGTGAACAACTTATAATCAAATAATATAAACAACAATACAAACAGATGGTCAAATCAACCAAATAAAATAACCAACCACCAATGGTTCATAAGTTATTCACATACTTCTGTTAAGAACCCATATATAGCACATCCTATTGTTTCCCCTTTTAATATCCCCATCTGTTGATTTAGGTGTTGTTTTTAGACTTATATTTAGTTTTTAGTTTTTATTTTAATTTGAGATCAATTCAGTTTAGCCAAATTAAATTCAGTTTAAAATAACAAAATTTTAACGGCCCGTTTGGTAGTTGGTTATAAATAGTGGTAATGGAAATAAATTTTTATGTAAATTTGTGAAGAAATCATTGTTCATTCCCATGGCAATGCTAATTTATCCTAAAATGTCTATTTTTCTTCTTAAATTTTCATTCTCATCATCCAATACCACCTTGTAGGTGGTAATGATTGGTAATGAAAATTGCTTCCCTACGGAGAAAAAACACAAGTTTAGGGGTGAGATTGCCGCAAATAGGAACATGCACCCAAGTGCATGAAGAGGATGGTGCACCCTCTACTAAACAACGTAGTTATGATATTTTAAGAGTCCATATTTTAAGAAAATTGTTGTTATTTGTGTTCCCAAAATCTTGCAACCTGTTTTAACTTTTCAAAAAAAACAATTGTTGGTGAGATTCCTTTTTTTAAATTTGAATTTAAAGGTATGTTCTTTAATTTAAACTAGATATTCATTTACAATATGTTCTTTTCATTACGACCTATGTTCTTTTATAATTAGAGATTTTTACATGTTCTTTAATTTTAAATTATGTGTTCTTTTTATCTTGAAAAGTTGTTGAAAAAAGTGTAAGTTCTATTGACTATCAATCTAGAAATAATAGCAAACAATAATAGAACAACAAATAACAAAGCAAGAAAGAACACACAAGAACTTTTACGTGGAAACCCAAGAACTGGGAGAAAAACCACGAATCTGCACTAGGAATCGATGAATGTTCAAGAAAGGTTACAAAAACTCTCTAAGATCTCTTTCTAACTTTTCCTCTCTTGAATCTGAGAATAATGATGAATAATCCTCAAGTTATGGCAATAGGTTAAACCTAAATATAACTTAAATCGGAAAATCGCCTCCCCGCGTGAAATAAACTTCCGCCCGATCGGGCGGTTAAGCGCCAGACCAAAACTGCTCTCGGGCCCGATCGGGCGACCTTCGCCCGGTCGTTTGCCCGATGAAGATCGGTACTTCGCCCGATCGGGCGAGACCGCCCGATTCCATCGGGCGCCCTAGCATCCATGCTCCTGCCAACTGATCGACCCTGCCCGATCGGGCGGGCCAGCAAAACAGCCGATGTTCGCCAAAATGATCTTCACGCAACCTCATCTCCACACCATACACACATTGAGCCCCATATGACATCATATATCCAACAATCTCCCACTTGGAGATAGGTGAAAGTGAAGAATAACTTATACCATCATCATCTATTCATTCATCTCAATTCCTACACACAACTCCCACTGCAAAAGCAATCTCTAGTCGTGTCCAAACCATGGCATACCTCAAGCATCCCATGACAACACATCTCCTCTATACCAAGGAAACTGACATTGAAGTTTGCACCAACTCCAATACAAAAGACATCAAAGTCTACACCGACTTTGATTCTTAATAACTAACCTCCAAAACATTGCACCATCACTCCATGAACCTACACACCCTCCTACCTCGGAGGTCGGATCACCTTAGAGACAAGCACAACCAAATGAAGATCCCTTCCTCTGCAACTAAGGAAGATAACCACTTCCTCTCCAACCAAAGAAGCACATTGAAGTCTCGTCCAACTTCAATAAAACAAATTACCACCTAAGCCAAATAAGCTTCTCATTGTTCTAAAAGCAAACTCACATTGCTCCCACTCGAACAATACACCCTTTGTTCCACTTAGGATTTCCGGCACATCATGCTTGTGTGCCACCCTTCACCTTGTGCGCTTACCGGTCAATTTGCCACCGGGATACCGCTTCACCGCGGTTCTCATCCCTTGGCCCACTATCGATAGATTCCCGACCAAACGACACCTTACGTGAAGTTTCCACCCCAGTTCCGGGCCCCTTTCTTGCTCCCTATGGTGTAAAGTGTTCCATTTCGTGTCCCTCGAGCTATGACCATAGCTCCCTTGACAATCTTGCAAGAACCACCATCAAACACAACCTTGTAACCCGATATAGCAAGTTGGGCTACCGATATCAAGCTTTTCTTCAACCCTGGGATAAACTTGACATTCTTCAACTCCAAAGAGCCACCATGAGTGAGTTCCACACTCACATCACCTTTCCCCATGACTTCCACTGCCTTGCCATCCGCAAGATAGACCTTTTCAAGTTTTCCGAATTTGAAATTCCGAAACAACTCCTTGCATGGTGAGGAATGATGAGAAGAACCCGAATCCAAGACCCATGATCCCGAGCACTCAACCGTCTCTTCCAGATCATCCATGCTTACCATCAAAGCATCAGAATCGTACCCCGAAATCAAGTTAGTTGATGCATCTTCTTCATCATCACTTTCTTGAACCTTTTTCTTCCCTTTCCCATTCACTCTCTTAGGACAATCTCTCTTTAAATGTCCTTCATTACCACACCCCCAACAAGTAACACTAGCCCTGCCTTTTGACTTACTCCGGTCCCCCCTTGACTCCGATTTTCCCTGAAAATTCCTCCCTTTTCCCCTCCCTCTACGGCTCTACCCTCAACACTGTATGCTCCAGATGAATCTCCACTCTCCTTCCTTCGAATGCTCACTCAAAATCAGATCACGGACAACATCATAAACCAATTTCTCTTTACCAGAGGAATTACTAACAAATTATTACAACAGTTTCCCATGCAAAGAGGTAAGGAGGACAACAAAATAAGGGCTTTCACTTCATCCTCAAAGACAATATTAACCGAAGATAATCGACTTATTATTGAATTAAATTCATTAATATGTTCAGCAGCAGAACTACCATTATTCATCTCTAAATCAAATAAACGGCGCATCAGATATACCTTATTCATTGCCGAGGGCTTCTCATACATATCTGACAGTGCTTTAATTAATTCCGCCGTTGTTTTGATATCCTTGACATTGAACGCCACAGTCCGAGCCAATGTCAATCGCACCACCGCTAGTGCCTCCCGATCGAGTACCTTCCACTTAGCCTCTTCAATGTCATCTGGCTTTGCAGACAGAGGTTGATACAGATTCTTTTGATATAAGATATCTTCTATTTGCATCTTCCAATATCCAAAATCTGTTCCATCAAACTTCTCAATTCTAATCTTTGCATCCTCCATTGTTAATTATTCTAGATCTAGACAATAAACCAACCTAGCTCTTGATACCACTTGTAAGTTCTATTGACTATCAATCTAGAAATAATAGCAAACAATAATAGAACAACAAATAACAAAGCAAGAAAGAACACACAAGAACTTTTACGTGGAAACCCAAGAATTGGGAGAAAAACCACAAATCTGCACTAGGAATCGATGAATGTTCAAGAAAGGTTACAAAAGCTCTCTAAGATCTCTCTCTAACTTTTCCTCTCTTGAATCTGAGAATAATAATGAATAATCCTCAAGTTATGGCAATAGGTTAAACCTAAATATAACTTAAATCGGAAAATCGCCTCCCCGCGTGAAATAAACTTCCGCTCGATCGGGTCGGGCGACATCCGCCCGATCGGGTGGTTAAGCGCCGCACCAAAAGCGCTCTCGGCCCGACGGGCGACCTTCGCCCGTCGTTTGCCCGATGAAGATCGGCAGATTCGCCCGATCGGGCGAGACCGTCCGATTCCATCGGGCGCCCTAGCATCCATGCTCCTGCCAACTGATCGACCCCGCCCGATCGGGCGATACTGCCCGATGCCATCGGGCGGGCCAGCAAAACAACCGATGTTCGCCAAAATGATCTTCACGCAACCTCATCTCCACACCATACACACATTGAGCCCCATATGACATCATATACCCAACAAAAAGTTCATGTTCTTTTTATATAAATGGTATGTTTTTTCGGGTTTTGATGAAATTGCATGCACCCTAGATGGATAAAAGAATACAAACTTGGGGGTTGAAATTGCCTCCCCATGTAGATTTTAAGGGTGCTTCCCTTGTAACATTACATTTAAAATTCATTCTATTAGCATCATTTATTAACGACTACCAAACGGGCAGTAAAAGTATGATTAAACCACTTCTCTCATTTCATAATAAAAAGATTGGGTAAACCAGCTGAGCTCCCTTCCTCTCAGCACAGTCTTGAACTCTTGATGAATCAAACATCCATTTGCAAGATTGAAAGAGAAACACGTACATGTGAAAGTAATATATGCCACTCGTTGAACTAAACCAAACTGATTACGGTATGCATCTTTAAACAACACAATAGAAAGAAGATACTAGTGGTTTACTGGCATCCAAGTACACCGCATATCATCACACTTCAGAAAATCTGTACTGCGCCAAACTCCAGTTGTTTGGTCATAATTCATAAATAGTAGAGCGTGCGTGGGGCTTCATCAGCCAGTTAATGATAATATTGATATTTCTACACGCACGCAGGAAAACAAGTTTGCATGCATTGCATGGCAGCTAGCTCAAAACTAAATGCGGATGCCAGTAGAAAGTGTGAATACGCTTAACGCCATCCGTTTTTTGAAGGAGTACTCATTTGCCTTCTACTACATAATCTTTAATGCACGATTTTAACTATTAATATATTTAATTGCTTACTTATTAAAATGACGAAAATTTAATATATATTAATATTGGAGAGTATGGATATCGCTTGCAAGTCCAAAAGAGGTTTCATCCTCAAACTAATTGGTAATAGAAAGAGTAAACCATTGCCAAATAAATAAAAATAAAAATAGAAAGAGTAAACTCTTCAAGCTTATTTAGTTATTTATTCCTCTCCTCATGTCCAATGTGGGATAATACTTACATAGTACACTCACATGTGGGTTGTTCCGGGGATCTCGATAATTTCATTATATGGACTATGGAATCTACATCAGGGGAGGCTAAGGCCATGTGCAGGGTGAGTAACAACAAAGGGCCCCAAAATATAAGGGCCCAATTCTATTAGTTGTCCGTTCAAAGAATAAAAAAGAAAAAACTAAATCTAATTACAGGTTGTTCCTTTCCAATTTATCGAGTGTAATGTTGGATGCGGTTTCAAAGAGGTTAATTTATATCTGATGTTTTGCTTTGTCTCTTCCTATTCTCCACAAAAACTCATTAATGACTCTTTTGTCTCTTCCTATTCACCAAAAATAGGCCTAATAGAATTTGGTAACATGTAAAGTTAATCATATAATACCTCCGTTTATTTTAGTTGCAATGCTTTAACTTTACACTATTTATACATTAATTTTGACCGAAGTTTTTTGATAAATATACAGAAAGATCATTATAAACTGAATACCATCAATTAAGTTGAAGTTGATAGGGCGTAACTCGTAAGAACATCATTGACTCGTTTGATAAATAAAATAGAACATGAGCCACGATGTAAGAAAAAAAAAAAAGACGCCACTCATGACCACGTATGGTTCATGAACATGATGATCTGATTCATGCATGCCCCCTCGGATCCATGATGGTGTGGTTAGTAAAGCCCATAAACTTCCCCCCTTTCAAGATGAATAAGAATATCCTAACTTGTTAAATTTGATTTGATTAATTATTGTTTGTATAGTGTATCTGTATATATTGCTCCATTGATATTATCATATTAGAGCATATATTTAAACTTACTTTTGCCGCAATCATCATTATATTGATATGTTTGGCCATTTTGCAGTGTTGCTGGATGCTTTTCTATTAATTACTCTTTACGTCTATGTTTTGGACGAGTTCATTAATCATTATCATAGTTATGCTCTTTACGTATTGTCCACAATAATAGAATTATGTACTATATGGATAATTTTTTTTTAGTGATATCAATGTTATATGTGGTAGACGATACTCCCTCTGTATTTTTTTATCTTTCCTACTTTGACTTTGCACGTTTACCAATGCACTTATTCTACCTTAAATATCTTTCATTACATATTAGTAAAAATTATAATAATTGAATATTAATAAACTCCTCATTGAGACGAATCAAACAAGACTCCACATGACTATATTATTTCTTATATATTGAGAAAAATTTAAAAGATTCTCTCTAATTGTGAATAGTGTTAAGATTCCAAGTGAGAAAGATAAAAAAATACAGAGGGAGTACTAAATAACTACAATTATAATAATTTCATATATAATGTAATTATGTAAAATAATTTTTTTACTAATAATTATAAATATTGACATGAAATAACTATACAAAAACCACTATCACCATTTTTACTATCGAAAACGGATGCATATGGTTAATATCTACTTCCTCCTTACGATAATAATTGCAATATTACCCCATTGGTACATTTTTTACGAAACCTATGTGAAGAAGATATAGATAGGGATAGATAAAAAGTATGACCCATGTAATAGGATCGGGAAAAAATATTACAAAATAAGGAAATGTTGCAATAAATATTAAACTTTCAAATAAGGAAAAAAAATTACAATTAAAAAAGAACGGAAGAAGTATCTATTTGTTGCTATTGAGAAACATGGCTACAACTACACCAAAACCTGAGTACAGAACGCTATAACAAATGATTACCAACTTCCAAGTACAATGCATTTCACCTAAGAAGGTTTGGCTGCCAAAAATGAAATAATTAAGAAGAAAATACTCTTGACAAAACTCTAGTATTCCTTTGGACGATACGAAGACAAGAGCTGCGTGGCCGCGTGGGGCATCATCATCCAATTAAGGAAATGTTTTGAAATTTCTGCACACGTCCAAAGTTGAATTCTAACAGCCAACAGGTTTTTAAAGTATGGAGATTTTTCCGTTTTGTGAGCGAAATGCATGTAAATACTAAATTGTAATGAGGGGCGAGTGACCTCAGAAAACATATGGTGTGAATGTTAGACAAAAAAACATCATTGAATAAATATCTCACTGTTCTTTTAGGTCCCCCATTTCCTCACCCCACAACAACTGTAGGCTAAAATCATAAAAGTATTAATTCTCCAATGGAATTAATGAAATACTCGAAGTTTAATTGAAGAATTAAACAATTATTAGTCAAACAAGTATGAAACTCTATATGTTTCTAAATATTCTTCTTTCCTTGGACAATGAAAATAAGTGATGAGTACCAAAAAGTAAGAAAAAAATTACTAGATTGTAAAAAAAAAGTTCAGAAGCAAGAGAGAAATATATCAAAAAGTAAAAGAGAAGCAAGTACTAATTTTCATTTTTTCTCACATTATTCCTTACACAAATTCTTGAGTGTAAATGTTACATCATAATTATGGTGTAACAGACCACAAAACGTCGTTTTTTTGTAAAAAAAACTCAAATAACATGAAATAAATGACAAAATATGACATGAGATTCATGTCATTATTTGTATATTTCATGTCATTATTTGGTGGATTTTATGTCATTATGCATGTTAGACAATAAATTATGGTGTGTAACATGTTAAACTGAAGATGCACCCTATTCCTTATAGGATGAATATTCATAAACACAAGGGAGTACAAGAAAGAATACAAAGTTAAGTTGTCAAAAAGTTATGCAAGAAAACCTCATAACTGAAAATTTATGAAGTACAAAAGTATTTAAAACTTATTACTTGAAGTGGATTATATGGTTTAATAATATTTTTGGAAACCTCATAGCAAAATGTCTCTTGTGATTCTATTGGTTTGTTGAGCAGTGACCATATTACTAATGCTAGTGGTTCCAATGAGAAGGTGTCGCAAAATCCAGAGAGGTTGTCGGAGAGTGTTGGTTTAGATAGCAATGCAAGAACCCTTTTATCTGCAAATGAGATGTTTATCAATGAAAAATCAGATTGTGATGATAGAAATAAGGTTTCATTTTGTGCTAATGGAAATGTTCGGAATGTAGTTGCCGCGGATGATTTTATAAGTAATGTTCAATTTTGTCGTTTGAATCAAATCCGAGTAATGTTGTGCCAAGTTCTCCTTTTCAACGGCCAAAGAAGAAAACTCAATGTCAATTACTTCGCCATTTAGGGCTCCATCATAACTTGGAGAAGAATGATCAATCTCAAATTCTTCATCATCCTGGGTTTCACCATAAAATGGAGAAGTGAAATGGAGTCCAAGTAGCAAAGAGAGGGTACTAAGAGATATCCTAGTGGCTAGTATGGTGTTCATGTCATTGAAAATGTTTTAAGGGTTTTTTTTAGCTTCTTAGGTTTTTGTTTATGTTGTCCCGAGCTTTCTAGCTTTGTGGCTGCTATTAATGTTGGGTGTTGTTGCTTGTGCATGGAATTGGTAGGAGTGTGTTGTTTATCTTGTTCTAATGCTCATGTTGTTTCGGGGTTGTTGTCGTTTTTGGAATTGTTTGGATGTAGAAGTTGGTTATCTTTGTCATGATGTTAGGGGTGTGTAGTCTTGGTGTTTTGATGTTGTTCATAACTCTATTTTGAGTTTTTATGAAATGAAATGAAATAAATTATCAAAAAAAAATGGTCTAATAATATTTTTTTTTCACTCTCTCCAAAACCCCCTATTTTATCCTTCAGTTTCCAAAATCTCTCTACTAAAGTGGAAATCTCTTTCTAACAGTTAGGAATAGAAAATCCTTTAATACGTTGTAAATAAAATTCCTGAAATAACCTTTACCAAATCTAATCCATCAACCATATCGAACCCAAAAACGCTTTAAAATATCATCCCCCACCTAAACAACCCCCTCAAAACTAAAATCTAACATCAACCTCACAATTCCTCCAAAAATCCCATACCAAGCAGCCCCAATTACTAAGGACCTCTCTTTTTCCATCCCCCTAAATCAATTATTTTTTAAAAGAAAAAATATACTTAATGTTCATTCAATGTTCCTTTTTAGGGCCTTTGGAATGGTCAAGCTTGAAGTAAGCCACACAAAATAGAATCCCTCCAAATTCAAAAGAAGACACGTACAATTGTCACTTGCCATACAATAAAGTAACAATAACTTTGAAATGACGTGTAAACTAATTCTCCCACCCAATTTCTCTCTTTCCATAACTTATAATCTCCCTCACACCTTCACAATTCTTCTCCTCTGTTTCATTCCATTTCTTCTTCATAAAAATCAGAGCAAATAACACAAAAAACGGAGCAATTGTGAGAAGAAAAACAGGGGAAAGGCAAAACTAACACAAATATATGGAAGAAAAAGAACCCACAATGCAAATTCAAGTTAAAACCCAAGAAAATCATCAAATACCCACTTCATTGAATCAAGAAAAAAACGGGTTTGAAGCATCTAAGATCGAAGATCATCAAGAACAAGCAGAAGCAGAAGCACAATCACAAGCACAAGAACAAAAGCGGCCGAACGAGAGCAAGAATGAGCAAGAAAAGATGGTGTTAAAGAGTGATCATAGTAAGTTAGAGAAGGGAATTGAAAATGGAGGAATTTTGGGACCAAGAGAAAGATTGAAAAGGCATAGAACAGAAGTAGCAGGGCAAGTTTGGATACCAGATATGTGGGGACAAGAAGATTTTCTTAAGGATTGGATTGATTGTTCAGCATTTGATGCTTCATTAGTGTCACAAAATATAATGTTAGCAAGAGCTTCTTTAATGGAGGAGGGAAGAAGATCTAATTCTAATACTCTCAGAGTAGAAAAAAGCTGTTAGATTATTGTTATTATTATTGTTTTGTTGCATTTTACTTTTTGGGATAATTTGAGTTGTTAATATAAATTGTTTACAATGAGGCCAAAGAAAAAAAAATACTATATCATACTACTAGTATATACTAGTACAATTATTATGTGTATTAGATGTTGATACTTAGTAGAACAAGAAGTTTTAAGGCCTAATTTACAATAACAATCTCTTCGTAGAGGCAATACTTCTCTTGCCTTGTGAATTGAGAATATTATTATTGTTTTTGTAAGCAAATTGGCAATTCTATTTATTTAAGCATATTTTACATTTATTTATTTATATTTATTTACATTTGTCTAAGATTCAGATGTGATATTTGTTTGATATGTTTAACTTCTTCCGATGGATTGTCTTCTCTTGGGTAAGTACTAAATTCAAGCTTGTTCAATGTTCTCTCATGAACTGATTAGTTCTTTTCCTGCAAAGAGCTCGACAGTTCAAGTTGGCCACTTGACTAATATTTAGACAAAAAAGAAAAGTGTTTAGGGTACAAATTTTTTTTTTTTTTTTTTATGAAGGGGCTTCTAGGAGCAGCTAAACATTATCATTCACCTGCAAATGAGCGACTGACAAAGAAACAATAGAAGGTGGTGTTGGGTAATAATGTGGAGATGGTAGTCGGAAGATGACGATGAAGGAGCGATGCATCGTTGTGCCAAACTAGAGCATTTGGGGAAGCACAACAATGGATCAAAGCATGAACAATAGAAGACCACGGCCTACCCGTGGTGTTGGATGAACACCACGGCCCACCCGTTGAGTTCATTGACTAGGAGTTTTTTTGGTGCTTTGTACGGCTCAAGTCCACAGGCTGGGTGTGGTATTGAGAGGAAGGCCACGGCCTGACCGTGGTGTTCCCTGCTACACGAGTTTCTACTCGTTTTGAGCTAGGTTTCCTTGTTTCGTTCGGATTCTTTTTAACCCTAAAGTATAAATATGTTTAGAGGTTGTTTTGCCTCATTATTATTATTCTTCTCAGATTGAGAGAGAGAGAGAGTTTTAGGAGAGATCCTTGAGAGCTTGTTTTCACCATTGAACTCATCTTTGATTCCTAGTGCATATTCGTGGTTTTTCTCCCGGTTCTCGGGTCTCCGCGTTAAAATTCATTTCTGTCTATTTAGTGCTTTCTTCAATTCATTGTTCTATTATTGTTTGAGATTGATTCTAGCTAGAGTGTTAGACATACGTTAGAATTTACAGGTGGGAAGTCAGAGCTCCAGACTCTACTACCTAAGTTCCAAGGAGGGAGATGAGGTCGAGCATGAGCATGAGCCACCTTGTCTAGGATACAAATTATTATACCCATAAGGCCATAATGCCCCTAATATCATTTCATTCTGTATCCCACAAACTTTTGAGTATGAGATAGCCTATCAACTTTGTCTTGGTCTAGTGAGGGCATAACTTCAAGTCCTACTAGGAACACTTTGAGGGTGAAATTTCCTTATGGTCCTTCAACTTCAAGATTACCTAGACAAATTTCTGGCCGCGGCCAGTTTCATTACCTAGACACTTTCAAGTCGTGCTTGATATACCAAAAAAAATGTATATTGATGAGCCAAAAGATACTACTAAGAACGCATGATTTTGAATTCGAGTTGATCTACCAGCGTGGAAGCTTATAAGTTATACGTAAGATAATGAATTAAGAATGCTCGAATCCTTAAAGCCTGTAGCAAAGTCTGGGCTGGATTGACTTGGTTTGGGCCTTTGAAGATGAAAATATTTGGTTCTTCCATATTTCATGGTATAGGATGGGAAAGAGAATATTTCAACGATTATATTTTGTTTGATTCATTCTTTTATGTTAACCCTCTCATCTAGTCTGAAGTTTGCTATGTGAGACCATGTGGACTTTGAATGGCTACAAGTACGAAGAATGTAGTTATGGACTTATGGGTCATGGCATCTGGGCAAAGGGAGTCTGGGGCTACAAATTATACAGGATTTAGATTTTTAAGTTCTACTATTAGTTGGTTATAAAGTTTTGTGGGGGTAATACCCAAGATTTAAAATTGGATCTCGTTTAGACATTGTATTTAGTCGCTTATCTACGCCCAAAAAATATGTTAAGGGGTTCAAAAGGTAGAAGTCTTGTATAGGTTAATCATTAATATATGCTAGTTATAAACGTCGAGATAGTTATATTTGGTTTGATATCATAGTTTTATCGGAGTACTTTGTCTAAAGTTATGCTGCCGAAATTATAAATATCATTGTTCATAATAAGTATCATGTAACACAATTATAATTTTTGGTTATTTGTAGTTTATGTATAAGATCAACAAAAAGAAAAAGATGTATCTTACAAACTCAAATACTTAGTTTTTCTACTTACAACAAACTCCTATGCTTATTTTTCTATTTCTCCCAAACTCTTGTACTCTTTCTTAGGGCTTGTTCGTAATTAATTTTTATTTTCACTTTTCAGTTTGTTTGAAAACAAAGAGCAGAAATATGAAAGACATATTAGCTATAATTCCTTTTACAGCTTTTTTTCTTGGGGTTTATAAGTTTATGAATGACCTCCTGCTGGCTCAACTCCACAACATTCACAATCTTCATATAGAAGGTGACAATCAAGTGGTGAATTCTTACTTTTCAAGGGCTCTACTCATGCTTGTGGTCTCTTCAAACCCTAATTGATGATATTTGTATTCTTCTTCCTACTTTAACATTTGTTCCATTGGTCATATCTTTTCGTGAAGCTAAAATGGCATAGATTAGCTACTCAAAGAAGGTGATTTCATTTAAGCTACCTAGCTTGATGTTGCTGCTGTAGCTAAGGCTACATTATATTAGTTTTATTATTATTCTTGAATCGTCACTTTTGTCCTTTGAATGAAGGATGTTTTAACTTTCCTTTGTACCTCATGAAAAAATGGATTTTTCAGTAAATTAATTCACCTAATACTCCCAAATGTTTTGAAAATTCACCATAAACCTCCGATTTTACACAAATACATCAAAATATCTTCATAACTGACGATCGCTAACTCTATATATTAGTCATTTATCCACCATTGAACGATGATTGATCGACCATAGACACTCACCAGCAAGTCAACGACTACCATTAACCGACAACCACCAATGAGAGTCATGTTCCTCGACGGAATAGTCGTTGATCACGAACAACATGAGCATGTGCTTTATTTCCTTTTATTTTTTCAACATAATTTTTTTCGGACGAGTTTTGAACTAAGCAGAACAACTCCATCCCAATCTAGTCGGGACACACATTGTTCAACACTTCAACCTCTCCCTAAATTGGAGAAGACATTTGTTCCACCTAGTTAAAAAATTGCTTCATATTTTCTAGTTTGCTTACGTTGACAGATATGCATACGGTTTTAAAATATCATTTGATTTAAGACATTAACAAAAACCAAGATCAAACAATAATTAAGAGACTATAGAAATTATCAAATTGGTGGATTACAAATCTGTTAGAGAGAAATTAGGATTTCTCTGTGAACGCTAAATCTCTATTATATAAGCCAAGAGGGGAGCAATAGTGTCCCCCCTTGGAATTTACTTAAATCCCCCCCCACATAGATATTACATTTCAAGTTTCCACAAACAACCTCTAGCCACCTAATCAACCCCAATTCCACGCATAAACTTGCCAAAACAAAAATATCAATCAAATTTATACCCAATCAACTCATATAAGGTTCAATCACATAAACTTGCCAATAAAAAAGATTCAATCAAAAAGATTCATAATCAAGAACTTACCAAACGTTAATACTACATACAATAACAAAAAAAATTAAACGGCATAACATTATCCTCTCAAATCAATTTTTCCATAACACAAACTCAATTACAAACACAAACTCCAAACAAAAAAAAATAGTTATCTTCATAGATTGGAGCTTCACGATATTCTCAAATACGGAACTCTCAAGTTTGCCGATTCTTTACCGTTAATCAGGTATGCAGTTCGTTATTGAAAATAAAATTATGTGTGTTGTTCTATGTTCAGTAAATCTTAAGAATATATACTATGTTTGAGTAAAATTAAACTCAAATTACAGTAACTCTTACGAATATGTGCGTTGTATTATATTTTTTTTCCAAAAAAAAATTAATTTAAATTACAGTTTATTTAAAATTTAATTTGAAATTAGTCGAAATTCAAATTAAAATTACATCATAAATGGTCGAAAAAAATGAAATTTCGTCAAAAATGACTTCAATATTCGTGCCCAGATATAAAAAAAAATTGAGACAAAATATGAGAACTCGAATTGTTTTTGTGCCCATATATTAAAAAGAATTTGAGAAAAAATACTTAAACCCATATATTAAAATCAAATTTCGTTAAAAATAACTTCAATATTCATGCCCAAATATTAAAAAAAATTGAGACAAAATATGAGAACTCGAATTTGGGGGAAATAGACAAAATACTTAATCCCATTTATTAAAATCAAAAAATTGTGCCCATAATCGAATTTGAACATATACCTTAATTTGGGGGAAATCAAATTTCAACATAAACTGTAGAGCTTGCGGTGGAAAATCGAATTTCAACATAAACTGCAAAGCTTGCGCCATGACTGCAAGCAAGCTCGGTGATCCATGACGGGTTGAGCGAAAGCCAATTCCATGACCGCCAAAGCCAACTCTGCAACTTGCTTGAGATAATCCCGGCTAATAATCGACGGTCTCAATTGAATAGAGAGAGAGAGAAAAAATCGAGTGTGTGTTTTGTATTAGGGGAAATTGATGAAGATGATGTTCAATTGAATTGAGAGAGAAAAAATATTGCGTGAAATTCAAAAATATGGGTATGGTAATTGAGGGAGTAGTGGTTTGATTTAGGGGAAATATGGGTTTGGGAATTGGGGGAGTAGTCAGTAGCTAAGAATTGAAGAGAGAGAGAGAGAAAAATGAGTGATACGACAATTGAAGAGAAAAATGAGTGATTTGCGGGAAATATGGCTTTTGTCATGGTCCATGGGTAGGGATGGCAACGGGTCGGATCTGGACCGGGTCTAGGTGGACCCAGATCCAGATCCGTTTTCAAGCACTAGATCCATATCCGACCCGGATCCAGCGGGTCTGAAAAACTTGGACCCAGATCCAGATCCGACGGGTCCTACGAATCCGGGTCCCAAAACGGGTCCAAAATGGATCCATCACATTTTATACTATTTCAGCTACTTTTTGAAGTTAAAGTAATTTCCGAATCGAGAAAATAATTTTCAAAACGATGAAACACTAATCCTTCGTATCCCCAATGGAGGATTTAATGCTATTTTATACTATTTTACCTACATTTCTTGTAAAATTCCTTTTTCAAATCGACGAACTGCAATCTTTCATTATCTTTAAGAGTACCCATTAACATTTAAATTGTACATCCATAATCTTAATTTATCAAAGAAACAAACATACTCAAAGTATGAATTTTCAGTAAGAAGACAACAAATCCAATTCAAACAAAATGAAATTAAAAAAAAAATCAGCAGCCTCGAAATGAATTTTCAGAGATTGGGAGCGTTTGTCTCACTCGAAATATCTTCCAAGGACAAATGGACAATGACAAGACAATGAAAAAAAAATCGGAGGCCTCCCCACGACAAAGGTGGTCAAGTGGCTAGGCGCGTGAAGAAAGGAGGTGCCGCCGTTGGTGCGGCATGAACGAAGCCGCCGCATTCAGGTGGTCAGCGGGACGCGTATGAAGAGAAGCGACAGTGATAACGCCGGTAAAAGGGTGGTGGCGATGGAGGCTCGTGAGATGACTGGTGGAGAGAGAGGCTGCTGAAGAGATAGAAAGGGAGGGGTTTATCTATGGCTGCTGGAGAGAGAAAAGGAACTTGTGAGTGGTAAGTGAATACAGGGAGTTAGGGTTTTGTCTTTTTTAGTGGATAAATAAAATAAAGAAGCCCATCTAATTTTAAAACGGCCCACACCGTCCACCTATTCTTTTGGAAAAACGGATCCACGGATCCGGTCCGGCTCGGACGGATCCGATCCGGATCCGTATTCCGACCCTGACCGATCCGACCCGATCCGCCTTAAAATTTTGGGATCCAGGACTCGAAAAACGGATCTGCCACGGATCGCGGCCCAAGATCCATTGCCATCTCTATCCATGGGGATGTTTAGATCTTTGACTTAAAATTGCTAATTGTTATGCACACTTATTTCTCTCATTCTCTCATACTACCTACTGCGTTGTTGGTCTTCCATACCTCTACTGTATCTCTTCTCAAATTTCTGTAGCTCTTAATTATGACAACATTACATTACCACACAATTGACAACTCCACATCGTGACTGTATTGATCAATGCCATGACGGCATCATGGATAATAACAAAACTTTGTCTTTCGCTTGATATATATGCCCAGCAGGAAGTGCTTTTTTTTTGTGTATTATTTTTCTTTGCTTTCAGTCTCACTTTTTGTCTCTTGAATTTAGTTATTATATTTTACAAGTATCGTATTTTTTTTGTATTATGACGGTTTCTACGCATAATGTGATAGTATAAATTCAGAGAAATTCATTTCATAATTGCTTATGGAGAAGTAGCGAAATATTTTTGTTCAAGTGAGTTATAATTTCAAATATTTATATTTATATTTTTATTACTTAAATACATTGAAATAAATTAGTGTTGAAATATATATAATAAAAAATTACAAAATGTAAATAATTAATCAACTTATGGAACTAGTTCTGCCAAACAGGTAAACTACTCAGCTACCTTATCAGTTTCAGCACCTTATCAGTTTTAACTATATATACCTTATCAGTTTCATCTACCTTATCGGTTTAGCTACATTTCAGGTAGTATTGCCAAACAGAGCCATTGACTTAAAATTATTATGCTAATTGATAGTGCTAATTGACTTAAAATTATTATGCTACATGATAGTTGGTTGACTTAGATTTATCTTACTACTATAAGTTGGTTTTATAATCTTTTATTGTTTTATATATCTCTCTCTTTATGCACGCCTCTAAAATTGTTTTTTAGTGTAAACTATCTGAAAGCAACATTACTAATCTTTATAATAGAGATTTTTTTTGGTTGAATGATTATTCTTTCAATATTAATTTTTAAGAACTTGATAGCGTTTTTGCAAATGCACAAATTATCAAGAAAGTGCAATAATAAATTAACAAGTTTTGAAATTACTAACTTTTTTACTACTGAGTAGAATTATCCTTAAAAAAATGCCGCGCACGCATCGCGTGCATTAAAAGCTAGTAACATATGAACCAAGGAAGATGAGAGAGACAGAAACATGATCCATCTGCTTTATTAATAAAATAAGACTTCTTTTGTATAAAAATTTATCAAACTGAGAAACATTACCATTATCATAAATATAAAATATCGAGTTCATTCATCATATACACGGGTGTGCAGTGTACTATGTGCATGGTACACCCAAGACTAATTTTTGCTCATTTAGAACTCTCCTTTTTCAGTGTATTTTGCTTATTTGGATGATTTTAAATGAGTAATGAGCAACAAAATAGCCTTGGGTGTATCATACTCACGGTACACCCGGGTGTATGATAGTTTTTTTTGATGAAATATTCAAAAATTGAACATGTTGCAAGCATTAGAAAAACATGGTTGCTAAATGCAACCCCTACTTACTCAACACAACCCATTGCAATGCCTGAAATACCCTCTTACTCTTCATCTTTCATTTCTCATTCAAGTGTCTCTCCTCTCTCTCCCTCTTATATTTCCCATTCACAAATTGGAGCAAAATTCATTGCTTCATATATGGAAATTTTCATTTTTGAAGAAATGGAGCAAACTGATGATTGAAATTTGGAAAAAAAAATTGATTAACTATAGAATTATCACAAATTATTATCATATGTGGTCTTATTTTAACATAGAATTAGACAAACTCAACCTACATTTTTCTAACAAGCTCATTTCATTTCACTCTAACCCAATACTATCTCTAGACACTAGTCGTCACTTTTCTTCTCCTTTGTTTCTTTTTGAATCTCGAACTACAACACACTACTCTAAAAAGTAACCCGACAATATCACCGAATGGATTAAACTAGTTACTAAATGGATTAAACTAGTCACTGTATGGATTAAAGAATGCAATTACTGAATGAATTAATAAACTGATCACTAAGTAGATTAAATTGGTCATTAAATAGATTAAACTAGTCACTATGTTCAGAAAGGTAGTTTGTCCTCATTTTAATATTGGGTTGGGACATTGCCTAATTTTAAACTAAAAGTAGGCGGTCTCTTACAAGACCAACTGTAGAATTATAGCTAGGAATATGCAAATTATATTGGGGAAACAATTGATAATTCAATAAACTCCACGCTTCATACACCTTAAGATTAGGATATTGCTTTGCTAATAGTTGAGTAAATCTGAGTAAATTAGAGCCTTCAAAGGCTGAATTGTTTCGCATGGTTCAACTAAAGTAGACTACTGTTTCGTACTTTACTTATTGGAAATAAATTACTTAGCTCTATGCAAAATAGGGGCAACATAGGGTAGTCGATAGTATAGAATAGTTCCATATTTCAGCATCAACTCAAAAAAGCATGGGTGTTCGGTGTTCCACTTTAGAAATTATTGCGGTAACAATACATTCCATTATTCTATATTTCATACTGTATTTGTATATGTTTTTGTATCAAATTGAAACTTTTTGGTAATTTAATTTGTACGAAATAGGTTAACTAATCCATTCAAGTTGTATGAAATATGATCAACTAATTTAATCGATTTGTATGAAATAGGATTAACTGATTCGTTCAATTTGTGTAAAATAGACTCGATGATTTTGTTTAAATTGTGTGAAATAGATTTAACCACTTCATATGAATTGCACGAAACTCATTCGAACATGGGAAAAACAAGTTTGACGATTCTAACATCAGATTGCACGACTTGCTTTGTGTCCAAATCAACCTCAGCTATATTCATCAATGTGGTCATTATGAAAGTTTTTTCATCCTAAATTTATAATATCGTATAAGAGAGGACGAGGAAGGAAAGAGGGTATTGATTTATTTTAGAGAAATTCTACATAGTGATCTCCTATTTTGGATTTTTCTACTTGGTTGCAGGTCAAAAAAAAATTTATACCTAGTGACTTCCTACTTTTGCTAATTATACTTAGTGGTCTAAGTTCACTTAAAACCTAGCTAACCCATCATTTAAAGTAAGTTTTCTAAGCTACCCCCTAGTTAATTACCCTAATTCGTCTGTTGTAACTTATACGCTTTATATTACAAGAAATATCCAGCACAAACTACATGTATATGATGATGGAGGTATTAAAAACATACATTTAGGGAACACCTCGCGGATCTTTTTTAACTTGTGAAGCTGCAACACTGGCCCTGGAAATAATGTAATCCTCATAACCACAGTTGATGATGCAATTACTATCCACTTACCAACAAAAATTCCAAAAACTTCAAAGAATATCGATATAGATATCAAACATAAACCAAATGTTCCTTTGGTATCAATACAATATACTCCAAATAATTTTTTCCATAAATAGTAATTTGCCCACAAACAAACGAATTACCATTCATCTAAATATTCACGGTATTCATGAATCAATGCTTATATATCGAACATAAGCAAATTATATCGCAGAAATAATCATATTAATCAATCAATGTTCATATATCAAACAAAAGCTATTTATAGCGCATAAAATAATCAATATTCATCAATTAATGTTAATCAACAAATTGAAAAAAGAATTAATCTCCAAAAAAATCAAATTGAAAAAAAAATTACCAAGGAAGGGAAGTGAGGCTATGGTAACCATCAAGGAAGGAGACAATTAGCCAAAGTAGGGTAATTTTTTTTTGATAGTTAAAATTATATAATATTAACAATATGTAGTATTAGTAATGCATTGCATAAGATTTGATCTCATGCTCTCAAACTTATATATTAATGTATTAACCACTAAACCAAGTAATATTTGGTATAATGAAGGTAATTAACTAGGGGGTAGGTTAATAAATTTACTTTAAATGATGGGTTAGCTAGGTTTTAAGTGAATTCAGGCAACTAAGTATAATTAGCCAAAGTAGGAGGTCACTCGGCATAATTTTATTTATTTATTTTTTTTTTGGCCTGCCACCAAGTAGAAAAACCCAAAGTAGGAGGCCACCATGTAGAATTTCCCTTTATTTTATGAAGTAAAGAATGAGAAGAAAAAGGGTTACGCTAAGTAAAGTGAAGCGAGCAGCAGGTGATAGCCTAGTGGTGTTGGCATCACCTCCGATCCCAGAGATCCTGGGATCGAGTCTCACCCCTTGCAAGGAGGGATCCCCAATTTCCCCCCTTCCTTGCAAGGGACTTCATCTTACCTTAAAAAAAAAAAAAAAAAAAGTAAAGTGAAGCTGCGTTTAGCAACTCCCTTAAAAAACGGCGTTAGTATTATACTTCCTCCGTCCTTTATTAGTTTACCCACTTTGACTTATAACACTATTCATCTTTATTACTTTGACCATCATTTGTGCTTTATATGTAGGGAAAAATATAATTATGTGGGATATCGTTTGGTTCGTCTCAATATGTAGTTTCGGAATACCAAATTTTTATAATTTTTTACAAATATATAATTAGAGATCTTATTATTCAAAGTTTTACATCGATAAATGTGAAAAATTAAAACGGGTAAACTAATAAACGATGGAGGGAGTAGATATTAGCAAGAAGCCTGGATGCGAAGAGGGAGCAATTGCCGACCAAAAGCGAGCAAAGTGCGCCCGTTTCTTTCCCATGAAGCAAAAAGCTTTTGACGTGTTACAAAAACGAATTCTGAGCCCATAATTCTCCGTCATTCCAACCCAGCCCAAACCAAAGCAAAAAGAAAGTACGCAAAAATACAACTTTACATTCTTATTTTTTTCATTATTGCCAGCGAAACTCCAGACTTTGTTTTGCTGTAGAGAAGGAAGAAGAGGAAGGAACAAAACTCGATCTTTTTCCAACTTCTTATCTATCTATTTCCAATTTACCCTTTTATAAAAACCCTAACTTTCAATTTCTCATCTTCAAATTTCTATAATCTACTAAATTCTTGATCAATCGATTGATTCGCCAGTGATTTTACGATCATATTTTGTATAATCGGCAAATATGTCATACGCTTACCTTTTCAAATACATCATTATTGGAGATACCGGTAATTGTTTCTATTTTTGTTCAATGATTTTGATTTTTGAACCGCTTCATTTCGATTTTTGTTCTGATTGATTATGTTATAGTATGTTGATGAAATGATGATTGAAGATGTTAGATTTTTTGAGTTTATTGTTGTATAATTTGTATGAAGTTTAGTTTTTTGCATGGCAAAAGAAACACAGGTTGAGGTTGTTTGCAGTTTTTTGTTTGTTTATGATTTCATTAAGTTTGTGAATAATTTGTTTTATTATTTGAACATTGAATTTAGTAGATCTTGTGTTATTTGAGTAATTGATTATCTATTGCAAAACTGGTTAGAGGTTTATGCTGAGATTTGGGCGATTTGGTATAATGAAAATTATGACTTGGAATTGTTAAGAAATTGCATGAAAAATGCTGCACTAACAGGTTCGCTTAGGTGATATTTCCAAATTAAGTGTTGCAGCATAGATGATCACTGATATGCAGGAATGAGGATGAGGGAAAAACGGTTTTGTAGCGTCAGAAAATGAGGGATAGTGCGTCTTGTGCGATACGTGTCTTTCGGTGGGCAATGATATCAGGCTGTTTGACCACTGGAGGCCCTGTTTTGATTTTCTTAGGAAGAATGTGAGAATGAGGTGCGGAAGTTTGGAACTTGATGTTATATGGAGTCAAGGGCAAGGATCGCATGTGGTTTCATTCAGGAGGTTTTTAGGAATTTCTTATTTTCTTTGGGAAGGGGGTGGGGCCGTGGAGGCAGTTCTAATCAGGAGGTACTACTTGGTACCCTGGTGGAATGTGAATAGGAGTGGCTAGTTTGGTTATACAGGGTTAAGCAATAGATAGAAAATGTAGTTATTACCCCTTTCTCCTACAGGGATGCAATAATGCTGGATGAACTTTTGGCATTTTGTGTCTCATCACTATGTCTTAGAGATTGCTATGCATTTAAGTTGTGAACATGTTAAAACATTTGCATTGGGTCATTTTAAAGATAAATAAATTATGTGATAGTTTGCCTACAGTATGTACAGCTGATGGGGTTCTATGACCATAACTGCCAAAGAATAAAGAACTAAGAAACAACAAAAACCCATTTTTTCTGAAACTTCCATAGACCAAAAGAGTATGTGTGGTAAAGGGGCGATTCTCCACAGAGGTGAGAATGGCAGAACATAGGTCCAATGAAGGTCAAACATGTGTGTCTCAATTGGATCAACCAACTAGCATAGGTCGGCTCAGCTAACACGAGCTGGGAAGCTTCCTAATTTGGCAGGTGGCTGGTGTATCTGAGTTAGTGTCGCATGGTACATAAAGGCATTACTTGGTATAATTTGGTGCTAGGAATGAGTATGGGAATGTAGTTCAGTAAGCTCATTATGGTATTCGGCTTGTCATGACATGCATTGGGAATTGTTGGGCTTGTGCACGTGTCATGGCTTCATGCCGGATTGCCGGTGGGGTCACCAGGCATGGCCCATGAGCTACAGGTTTTGCTGTGTCGCCAAGCTTTTAGGGGCCAGCCAAGTCACAGGTTCACTGGCCACAGCACAACCCACGGGTCTTGGTAAATAATTTTGCCGTTGGCTGGCCCCAAACTCCAAAAATATGCCTAGGTGCGGGTGACAACACAGCATGCAGAGTAGCAGGCTGTGATCTTCCTGCTCCAGAGTCTGGTCAGGACGGAACCATCTATATTTATAGGGAAAGCAGATGGCCAATTGGGTGGTAGATATGCTTTTGATCTTGGGTGGTAGATATGCTTTTGAGTTGGCAGTTGGCATATGGAGCCTAAAAAGTGAGTTTACTTTATAAATTCCAGTAATATTTGGAATGAGTACGAGAATTCTGCTGAACTTGTTGTGGAATTGAGGCTTGGGTTTACTTCAACTAGTTCACTACTAAGTCTGCATACTCTTGGTTGGGTAAGGTTTTTTCATATATTCTCTATTCTTCTCAGATTCCATGAGTGGGGTTTAGATTGGGGTTTGGGAGTTTGGATTGGTGTTAGTCATTTTGAAAAATTCTAATTACGTGCTCCTGGAAACTTGATCATTCTATTACATGACAGCCAAGTTGTAATGGAATTTAGAGTTGGTGTTTAGCAAAACCTCATCACAAAAGGCCGTGATAAAAGGCACATCCCTCTCATTGCTTCACCTGTTACATAATGGTGATTTGCTGCATAGAATGCTTTTTTTTCCTCTTATTTTCTCACCGAAATACGAGAAAATAATTGAGTTTCAGTCGTCCAATATGTTTGACATCATGTTTGTATTGTATGTTGGAGCACTGTTAGAAGGTTTCTGAAAAGAAAGGGGTTAGAAGGTTTCTGAAAAGAAAGGGGTTAGAAGGTTTCTGAAAAGAAAGGGGCACTGGTGGATGGAACATTTTTATGTATGCTAGGGGGACTCTAAGTTGCTCTTACTTGTCTTTAAACATCTTTTGAAATTGCGTTTGCCAGACATGAATTTATGGATTACATCATTGCCAGAGGCCCAGAAGATTTAATGTTTTGCATATTACAGCTGTACTTGTTTGTATCTATAAATAGTCTAAATTAATATCCTATTTCGTTCTGCAGGAGTGGGGAAATCATGTCTTCTTCTGCAGTTTACTGATAAGAGGTTTCAACCTGTGCATGACTTGACCATTGGTGTTGAATTCGGGGCCAGAATGATTACAATTGATAACAAGCCCATCAAGTTACAAATATGGGACACGGTGTGTTTTTATGTCGTTGAATAGTGGGATAACTTCGTTTGCATTTGCATGAATTCTGACGTTGTTTATATTCTGCTATAGGCTGGTCAAGAATCTTTTAGATCTATCACAAGATCCTACTACAGAGGAGCTGCAGGCGCGCTTCTGGTTTATGACATTACCAGGTAACGGTGCAACTAAGATTGTCTTAATGCAGTTTTTTTATTTTCACAACATGTCTCCTTTTCATTAGCTGTTACCTCACTATGGGTTATTTATAATGGCCTCAATCCCCCCCACCCCCACCCCCACCCCACCCCCACCCCCACCCCACCCCCACCCCCACCCCCACAGTACTGGAGAGTGGATACTAGATTACTATCTGCTTGAATATAGTAAAGAGGATATGATATCAACTACATGTTTGAAATATTTGCTGGTGGAATATGGTTGGTTTCCAGTTTATAATGTAAACTCTAGGGGTTTTGGGATAACCTGCAGAATATAGAGACAACTTACATCTGAGATTTTATATTACTAAAGATGAATAGCCCCCCTCTCTTTTTCCTATGTGATACTTCATATGGGATACATCTGTGGGTTATTACACCATCTGCCAGGTATATTAAACCTTACCGGTGTCTTGTGCAGGAGGGAGACTTTTAATCACCTGGCAAGTTGGCTGGAGGATGCAAGGCAACATGCCAATGCAAACATGACGATCATGCTTATAGGTAACAAATGTGATCTTGCTCATAGGAGGGCAGTAAGCACTGAAGAAGGCGAGCAGTTTGCCAAGGAACATGGATTGATATTCATGGAGTGTTCTGCAAAAACTGCTCAAAATGTTGAGGAGGTATTGGAATGCCTGTTGGCCTATTTTTGTATATTGACTATGATTTATTGTGTGAATAAAGTTGTTTTCAGTTAATGTCTGTTTCTCTATATTCTGTTCTCTGATTACTCTTTTATGTGAAGGCATTTATAAAAACTGCTGCAACAATCTACAAGAAGATTCAGGATGGAGTTTTTGATGTATCAAATGAGGTTAGCTTATCCTACCTTTTTCTTGCCTCAAATTTTATTGCTGCATTGACAGTGTACAAGAAGATTCAGGATGGAGGTCATCCATGAGTGGTATGCCATTTGATCTACTTGGCATCAAGGCACTGTTCAACGTATCCTTCAATCCTTCCGTTGCTTTGAATGATTGGATTCTATTATTATCTTCAATATGACATCTGTACTAATCTTTAAATCCAAGTTTGAGGCATACATATCATTACTTGAAATCCTTTAACGAGCATGGCTCCATAAATCCAAATCATGTGCAAGTCCTATGTAGCTTCCTGAGTAAATGAATAGCTTTCACTGTAAGTTTCTACGGCAGTAACCAAATTGAAATAGATGTAGCCTTCCTCATTATCGTCTCAATCCTCCTTGTTTATATTGTATAAGTCAGACTTAGTTTAACAGCCCCTTTAGTAGTCACAACTTTGAATTTCTCCTTTGTTTTCATATAAAGGGGTTGTTTGTTGGCATCTTATCTTAGACTCTTAGTAGACTTGACTACAACATCGAAAAGCTTAGTTGACCAAGGAATGCCATCTTCTCCTAAAACCTCCCATTTTCTGTTGATATATTATTCAGTCCTGCTCTTACACTACTTTTTTGTATGACCCAAAGCTCCTTATCTTTTTCTTTATCGATATGACAGCAGGAACTGTTGGCTAACTCTAATGTGCTTTGTTCACCCAATTGAATTATGTTCCCTCCCAGTAGCTCATCAAAGTACCACTGCTCCTGTTATCAGCCTTATCCAGAAAGATTCCCCACTTTGTCCTTGTTGCATCCTACTTATGTCAAAGTTCTTGTTTTCTGCTCCCTTGCAAACATGGAAAGATTCCCCACTTTGTCCTTGTTGCATCCAACTTATGTCAAAGTTCTTGTTTTCTGCTCCCTTGCCAACATGGAAAGATCTGTTTCTCCTTTTCTAGTCTCAAGTTTTATACAAGTTCTCGTAGGCTTTTGTTTGGGGATTAGGGTTTCAGAAACAGCCTCAACTGTACTCTTATTTGCTAGTGTTCCATCTTCTTGCCGCTATCAATTAGAGCCTGTATTCATCTTTTTGGCCTTGTCCTGAACCTCTTTGATTCTACCATCATCTAGACCATGACTCTTTCTGGTTACTTCCTGAGCTACCTCTCACATATGGTGATTCACTATGTTATATCCAAGCTCCCTTGTCACCGTTTTGGCACACTCAGCTGGGTAGAGATGCTTCCTTCTTAAATTTTACACGTCTCCTTATAATTAGTGAATGTCCGGTTTGTTTCATATTGTGATAGCTGTTTCCTGTTTCTCGACTTGGCCTTTTTTTGGAAGATGGATGTGGTTTAAAGATAAAGATTTTACGTAGTCCCCCCCTTCCCTTCCTTTCACCCCTGACTGCTGGTTGCCTTTTATATACATAGTATCTAATGTAGATCTTCGCATCTATATATTCTCATTTCCTTTTGTCTGACTAATTGAATCATCCCCCCCCCCCAAACAAGGCTCCAGCCATGATGTATGTTTTGAAATCCAATCGTCAGGCAACCGAATATACACATACTTTGTACCTCTTTTTAGTTTCCTTGTGTGTTGTCTCTGTATCCACACAAGTTTGAAACTCTTGCGGGTTTTTTCCCCCTTGCCATCTTACCAGTCTTTGAAGGAGGAAAGAGGAAAGTGAAAATATTCAAACTGAAAAAGGGGTGTGAAGTGCATTTGTCTCTGCTCTATGCTGAATGTGTCATCGACATTGCTCTACTCACAAGATCGATTCATTTATTTTCAGAGTTTCCTTAGACATATATCAGCCTTATTTAGGAAAACTTTTGCTTGCATACCCTGTGATAATATAAGGTTATATAGATACCAATACTTGAAGGTGTCAATATCTACTTCTTTTTAATAGAAACTTGGAGTAGTGTTACAAGAGAGGCTCTAAAATTAATAGGCATAAAAAATAACGATAGGAAAATTTGGCATGAATAAATTCAAGTTTCTCATAAGTTCTTAAAAAAAAAAAAATTACCTTTTGATCATCAATAATTTTTCAGGTCACCATCTTAAATGTAGGCCGGAGTGTTTTTATTTTATGTACCACATATCTAAAAAGATCTAGCCTGAAAAAGATAACTAATACTTCGTGGTAATTGTGAGGAGGACCCTCCAAAAAGCTGTTACTCTTGAATAATCAAAAGTTAGGTTTCAGTAAAGAATATGGATTGTACTTTTAGGTTTAGTCATAGTAGATTGATGGACAACTTTATAAAATCTATGCATTTATGCTATATTTATGTATCTCGAATGATTCTGTGTACTAACGTCATGCCAAAATGTTGGTAATATTTCTAATAGGGGTGATTAAAATGTATCAAGTCTATCATTATTGTTGAGAATAGTAATATGGTTTGCCATGCTTTTGGTTCTGGTTACTCTTACAAGTTACAATCAATGGTAAGTAGAGTTTGCCCCTAAGATTTTTTTTTTTTTTTTCACTTTGCAGTCTTATGGCATTAAAGTTGGATATGGAGGTATACAAGGAAACGCGGCTGGTAGAGACGCCACTACTTCTCAAAACGGGGCCTGCTGCGGTTGATTATGCTGCTTCCTGAATCCAATCAAAATTCTCGTCGGAATTGCTGCTCTTTTTCAGTTGTTTGATTGATAGTGGGGTTTTGTATGTTAAATCAGTTTTTACCATCTGTGAATTGTGCACATAGTCCCGTTACAACATATCTGTCAAACTTAACTGTATGTAATTAGCTATGAAGATTACATATATATGTTCATTTGTTATTTCTTTAAATTATAATCGTTTGTACACCCGTGCAAGGCATGGATTGTTCAAGTTGTGTGACATATGTATTTGCCTGATGTTATTCAATATCATTCGTTGTGATCAATGAGTGTTATATATCATACACAATAAGTTATTGTGCACCGAGTCCATTCAATTTTTTTTAATTATAAAAAAAGTAGTTAAAGCCAAAAAAAATCCTTTTAAATACTATAATCACCTTTTGTTTAGTTATTCCATCCAAATATCCAATAGTTGAGATCTTTGAACTTTATGGTTGCAGGGTAGATAAAACTTAAAACCACAATAATCTTGGTGTTCTACAGCTGTAGTCTCAATGGTAGAATTCAACCCCTTAATACTGAAAATTGCATTGCTTTTTAGTAAGACATAATGATTTTACATATCTTTCCTGTCTTAATACTACAATCTCCTTCTGTTGGTGTTGTGATAATTAAATTTGCCATCCCCTAGTTGCAGGTTTGCAACAAACAAAGCTCCGAAAAAGTAAATTTTGATAAGTTTTTTCACCATATAACCCCTGACAAATTTTTTTTACACCGTATATCCTTGCAAGTTTCCAAATTCACCATATACCCTCCACTTTTCAAAAAATACATCAAACTACCCTTTTGACTAACAGTGTTAGACTTCCGTTAGTCATTAACCCCTAATCCCCCCATAACCCTAATTAACTAACCTAAACCTAAGCCAAACCCTAACCCTAAACACTAACCCTAACCTTAACCCCAACCACCCCCACCCCTTACCACTACCCCCTTCCCTCCACTGCCCCACCACCCCGGCCAGCCCCCCCTCCCCCCCTCCCCACCACCCCACCACCCCATTCCCCCACAACCCCCCCCCCCCAACCCGCCCTCCCCTCCCCACTCCCCCGCAACCCGCCCTCCCCCTCCCCACTCCCCCAACCCCCTCCCCCTCCCCACTCCCCGCAACCCCGCCCTCCCCTCCCCTTCCCCCCGCTGAATCGCACCCTGAAGCCTAAAAAAAATTTGAAACCTTGTTGAATTCGAAACCAAAAACCGAACCGGATGATGCCTTGAATTCGAAAACCGACCTAGAAACCGAAAAATTTGGGTTCGAAACCAAAAATCTAGGTTCGAAATTCTCCCGAATGATTTGTCACACCAAAAACCGTCGTGGTCAAAGAGCGCTGCTGAGTTCGAAACCCGACCCGGATGATGTTGGGGCTGTAACATCCGTCGGAATGAATTGGGGGAAGTTCGAGTCGAAGGGGAGGGGGTTACTGGATTGCGGGAAAGGGAAGGGGGGGGGTCGGGAAAGGGGAAGGGGGGGGCTGCGGAAGGGTGGAGGGGGGCTGGGGAAGGGGGAAGGAGGGGGGTTGTGGGGGAGGGGGAGGGAAGGAATGGGGGTGGTGGGAAGGTGTTGGTGTGGTGGTGCAGTGGGGGGAAGGGAAAGGGTAAGGGGTGGGGGAGGGGTGGTTAGTGTTAGGTATTACATTAGGGGTTAGGGGTAGATTTAGGTTAGTTAATTAGGGTTAGAGGGGGTTTAGGGGCTAATGACTAACAGAGTTTAACGCCGTTAGTCATTAAGGGTAAGTGAATGTATTTTTTCAAAAGTGGGGGTATTATATGGTGAATTTCAAAAGTCGAAAGGGTATATGGTGCAAAAAAAAATTTGTCAAGGGTATATTAAAGTTCTAACGATTAATTGAGGGTAACCCTTAGGTTATATTTCTTCTCGTCAAATTGACCTTACTCTTAACAATGGCGTCAAAAGTTAATATTGTCCAACTCTTTGTTGAATGTTGCTTAGGATGTTTTCTTTTATCCAAAAGAGGTACAAACGTCCAATAAAAGAAAAACAAAAAGCAAGAGAAGGAAAACAAAGCTAAAACAAACTGAGGAGGAATTAAACGAGGGAAGGAAACTCCCCTTGCATCCTCAGCCACAATACTTCTAAGACCTATAGGAGCAGACGAATAAATAATTGCGGGAGGAAGTTGAGTTACTCCATGATTGGTAAGCCAATCTACAGACCTGTCGCCTTCTCGATAAGCATGAATCACACTTACTTCCCAATCTTCTTGCTTGATCATCTGGATAAGTGTGAAATAACAATATAAAGAAGTAACTATATAAGTTTAAAAGGTCATCATTTTTAAAATTTTGGTACATTTGGAAAAGAAAACTGTAATCTTATAATGACCTCGCTTTTGTGGACATAGTTAGTAAAGTCTTGTAAAGTGGTACTCAAGATCTAGGATCGAATCTCATCTATATCACGACGCTTAGCCGCTCCCTAATACCCAAAAAGTGACCTCTCTTTTTCAAAAAATGACATTATTGATTGAACAATTTTACAATGGCTACAATAACATTGTATTCGAACATTATTATATTTTTCCCATAACTAACAGGCCAAACAACATGTAAAACGGGCCGAAAGAATGATTGGACTTTTTAGTAAGATCTAAGCACCAAAAAAGAAGGTGAAGTAATCTTCTCTCTCTTCTCCAATTCCAATTCTCAACTTCATTGTATAACATCCGAGAAATTTCCAATTTAGGGAGATTTTCTTCAACCCTAAACATCTAGAGAAGAAGAGAGAGAAAATAACCGCCATGGAAGCAGCTGCAAGAAGATCCGGTGGAGGGCTATGGGAAGGCATGTACCGCGTCGTCATGCGCCGAAACTCCATCTATGTCACCTTCGTCATCGCCGGCGCTTTCGTTGGTGAACGAGTATGTTTTTTTTTTCTCTATTCTTCGATTGTTTCTTCTCAATCTATAACTTTTTAGATTTCCTGATCTAATATCATTGATATTTGGTTCCGAAATCGTTGTTCTTCGACATTTTGAGTTTCATTTTGTTTTGTTTTGTGATAGTTATTTGCTTCGAGTTTTATATTTTCTGAATTTCTGGATCTAGATGAATAGAAAATGTAGCGATGTGAGGATCGGATTTTGAATTTATGTTGTTTAGGGTTTATTACTGGATGTTGATTTATGCGCTATTGATGATTGCAAATGTGACAATTAAATTGGCTTGGGATGAGAAGAAACCTTATTTTATTAGTTTTCTGATTAAATATGGATTAAACAATGAGGAAATCACTTTAGGTTGATCTTAGAACACTGAGTGAAGTTCTAAATCCAAATCAATAGGCTAAGCTTGCTGAGGGAATAAAACCTGGTTTTCAGCATAAAAGGCGTGTTTTTTTTCATACATGTCTGCGTGTGCACTTTTGGTGGTTGTGGAGGTGGAGGTGGTGGTGGTTGGGGGGTGTATAGCATTAGTTAGCTTTAAAGGCCTTAAGGCTTTTCATATAGATTAAATTGTGTGAACTGAACCAATTTTGCTCCACTTCCCGTGATGGATTCTCGCGAAGTATTGTTGTTGATGTTTATGGAACGTATATGTGATTTAGCTTCATGGTATTGCAGGTAGTGGACTATGGAGTTCATAAGCTGTGGGAGTACAACAATCAGGGGGTATGTTGTTTATCTCATGCCATTGTCCTTGCATCTTGGTCGTTTTATTTTGTGTAAACTAAATTGAACTTGTATGTTCTCTTGCAAACATTAGTGTTTTAGGAATGTTAATCACTTATTACATTTGAAGCTCCCATATAAGTTGGGAAAAAATGAGATGAACTGATAAGAACTTGAAGAGTCTTTATATTTTGTCATTTCCTTTACTGCTTTGATTTATCTTCTGAGGCACTTATAAATAGTCAATTGGGGTGGAGAGCAACTCAGTATGCATTGGTCGATTATGAAGGTACTCTTGTGTTGAATCGCTCCTTGCATGTAGTATAAAGTATGCAAAAGGATTTCAGTTCCTTTCTTTCTGGCATCATGCCATTGTTGATGCCTTGAGGCTCTACATTGACTTTTTAACACCCTGTGATGAAGTAGAAATCAGGAAGAAAGGCATGAATTGGTGAAACAATTGCTTCATATTCAATGTTCTGTTACCTTTTGGTCTATGAGTAATTATGGGACAAAAGTGAGATGGCGAAAGGGTGGAAGGATATGGAAACAGGTGCCAAAGGATAGAGGGGGTGGGATCTTGGATTAGTTTCATAGGAAACCTTAATCTGGAGTTTCAATTGTTTGTCTCAGTCAATTCTGAACTGTAAACAAGGGCCTAAATATAGAAAAGTATTATCTGCATATTTTTCGACGTGACCAGGAACCGTAGCTTTGATGTATATTCAAGAAGCCGCATGAAGTTTCTGAGTTGAAGCAGTGACGGTATTTATGTCAGATGACATGATACTCAAGATTGAGGAATGGAAGTAGAGGGATTCTTGTTAATGCCTAGACAATAGACATGCAAAATTACTCCGGTCACTTACGAAGCTGCTCATAAAAATTTCCTCCAAAATTTATGGGGACATTATGTATATTGCAGAGAGTTATTACTGTAGATTCACCACTTGATACTTTTGAAGACTCGTATAAGTTCTATTAACCTTCTGAGTTGGGATTAATAATAAGATCTGGGATTGTGGTTACAGTTATGTCTATCGTGGTGCAGAGTGACATCTGAACAGCTAATAGTTGTGTTGTTTGTGGGGACATATCACTGAATTAGTTGCGTATGGTGGGCCTGATGCCCCAAGTAGCATGGTGATGGTGAGGGATGAGGGTTTGAAAATTTGAATACCTTAGCAGTTGGCACAACTAAAGAGTACTGAACTGGAGACTGTAATTATTGATCTGTCATTGTATTGTCAATGCTATTATGTTTTTGGCATATCATTGGGATGATATCGCAGTATGATATGATACTAGTATTTTATTGGGACGATGCATCTAAAGTTGGTGCTTATCTTATTACCGTATTGAATAATTAAAAGTGTATGGTGCCTTTTAGTTTCAGGTTATGAGAATAGAAATTTTTAACGGACTTCTTTTGGAGAGTGATTTAGGTCTATGCTCCTTTATGTTCTCCCAACTTTTTGAAGGTGGGTTTGTCTTCTTTTTCTTTTCTTGGGGGGGGGTGGGGTGGGGGAAGGGCATCAAATCATGATCTCTAGTATGTGTGAGGTAATATCTGTTTGAAGGGAAAACATATTATATGGAGTGAAACACACGAGAACTGGACTTTGTGATGTCACCTCTTCCCTTCATATTTGCATGTGAAGCTCCATAAATAATAATACTTGGCTCAGTTGGTGAGACAGGTTTGTATTATTCGTTACTTCTAAATTCTAATTATTTAAGACTTTACGTTGGAAAATGTGAACTTGTTATAGTGATCATGGTGTTGGTTATAACATAGTTAGAATGGCTAGTATGGTTTCATCTGTTTAGAGAGCAGAATTACTTTAGTGCATCAAGGTCCTGGTTTAGTAGCTCCAGCAGGCATTTAAGATGAATTACTGAAAGGTGAAAAATACTTCTATGTGGTAAAATTTGAAACCTATCACGCACAACGTTCCCGGTTTGAACTGAAATGTTTATCCTAAAGGCCAGTAGGCCAGTTTGAAGTACACAATTTGTGCGGCTCGTGTATTTAGACTCTCTTTGCTATAGACCTCTTGTTTTAGTGGGCTAAGGTTTCTATAGTTTTCTTGATGAGCAACAACTTGGTCAATGTTTACTTTCATCATTTGCTGTTTTCTTATTTTCTTGGGGTTGATTTTTAATATCTTCTGATGATTATGCAGAAACGATATGAAGACATCTCCGTGCTTGGTCAAAGACCATCGGAATAACTTATCTTTCGTATCTCTGGTGTAACCTTGCGGGAGTTTGTTGCATCTGGAATTTAGGATGGGATATTGGAGCCGGTTGGCTGATTGATTTTGTGATAATAATGAATGCTGTTTCATTTCTTTTTTGAGTTTTCACAAACCAAAGCTAGTTGATGCTTGGAATTGCAATTTTATATAAGAGGAAATTTGAGTATTTCCTAGCAGTAGCTTGTGCTTCTAATGATGCAAGACTCTAATACGTTTACGTACTTAATTGTTACCTCTTATTTAGCTGATGGCTTTATTTAGGATTTCTTACAATGACGAACGTGAAGCCAGAAGCGGTTAGAACCAATTGTCTTATTTTCTGGAGAAGATATTGAAGGCTGTCGCCAAGTCCCTTTCTCTGTCATTTATCATAAATGAAATTGCGAAGCTTATTTATGATCTAACTATATACTTGGACCTTGGTTGTGTCGAATGTTGTATCCTCCCCATTCCCTCCTATTGGTGTGTAAAGGGGTGAAAAATTATCTTAGGCTGAAAACGGTATTCTACGAAAAATTCCTTTTGCTTGAAAAGGATGCCCATTTTTCCTCTGCTCCCTTTCTCCTTCACTCTTTAAAGTTGTGGAATTGCGGTCTCTTCATCTTTTAAAAAACTTTCAAAATCATAAATTTGAACAAGGGGAAATATAAAGTTATAAAAAACAAGCTTTAATAACTTCAGTTCAGTAAAATTTGAAAAAGGGGGGTGCACCTTAACTTTCTATAATGAAACTAAAGAAATAATGATGAAATTTGAAGACTGATTTAACACCAAGAAACGAGTTTTTTTAATTGAACGGATAAAATGGTTGGTTATGGGAATATGGGCATCTAATAAGTCATCAACGCTTTACTTCAGAAACAAAGGAACAAGTCAGTTTCATTTCACCACTGACACTCGCCAGTTGCCACTCGTCGTTGCTGTTAACCTACCTTCAGGTAGCTATTACTAAACTCTACCCGTCACCTTGTAATTTCAATTGCTATATAGTTTATCCCTAAACAGTACAACATTTTACATCTTTGCAGCTCTGAAAATTTTAGAAGAAACCAAACCTTAACAAGGTAATGAGCATCCAAAAAGCCTGAAATGGAAGGTATGTAACATTCAAGACCCAGCATCCAACTAATTTGGAGGCCAAACTACAAAGATGTGTAACATAGGAGCATGATTTCACAAATTACAGAACAAAAATATTTCTACTCGTTACCGAATGATAAACTTATTTCAGAGATTTACAAATTAAACAATACATATCAGAGGTTTATTTTCTTCAATTGCTCTGCTATCACTTGAATATAAATACAAAAGCTAGCAACAGATGATGATTTGCATAATAGTCTAAGTTACAACGTGATAACTCAATCCCAATGGTACGCTAATCAGTATTAAGGATCCAAAAATGTGGATAACTGCGCCAAAAAGAATCATCAATCTTTCCTTAACCATATGTAAGTTCTGTATAAAGTTTGAACTACTGCTTCACCATAAAAGAACTTTTACAACTGCATCCACCTACAGCGCTCGGATTTTCAATGACCTGCATATTGAACACATTCAGCTTCCCAAAACATTACAACAGAGCCCAAGAGTAGACAAGTGGATCCACACAAGCACAACGTGCAGACAAATTGGGGTAGCAATAATCATGTTAACCAAACTAGTGTGGGAAAAAAGAAAAGCATGGATGATTAGTTCAGAAAGCTTCTATAGCAATTCTTGAAAGAGTTTCCAAATTACTGACAATGTTGCTACCCCAAAAGAAAAATCACACTGATGCGAAAACAGCAGTATCCAGAAAAATTTCAAGGTGGATAATAGATAGCACAGGGGAAAAAAAGTTAATTTATTCATTTTTTCTTAGTTTTGTAAGACCGGAAAAAAATAATTGAACAGGAAACAATGCCACGCCACCAACTGAAAAAGCAAGAACAAAACCTTGTTCTTTTTCACATATGAAGGTGGACTACACATTAAGATAGAAACAAGATAGTGATATAACAACCTCACTTTCTGATTAGCACATAAAACAAAGCTCGTGTGACTTCTCAATGCTATAGCTTATGAAAATTACAATTGAGTTATTTCTCAATTCTAGACAAACCATGTAAACAAGTAAATTGGTAATGCTAATCAACCTATTAACTTTGGCCTAATTCAGAAACTTCATCATTACATGGCAAAAATGGACAAAATATTTTGCTACGTCCACAAAACTGACATGGCACAATGAACATCATGTTTTATTGATTGGATAAATTGATCTGGGAGGATTACATGATGTAGCAAAGAAAATCTCTCAAGTTGATGATAATCCTTCCATTACTCATATGTCTTATTTTATTAACAGCATTAATTTTCAGGAATCATCAACAGGAACAGTAGCATGGACAAGTAATGAGCAGAATGTCATTTTCAAAATAACAATGACAATGGTTACAGTTCGAGACGTCCCAAAAAATAGGAAATGAGGTCATATATTTAAGTTGAAGTGAGCATTCATCACAAAAGAGCCACCTCAACATAATTCTCAAATTTTCTAAATAATTTACACATCAAACATGACATCACATTTGATCCGATTTCTCAATTTCCACAAAAAACCTCCGCATAATAATCAAGTCCACAAAACCCCTCCTTAATACATTAACAAAGAATTTAATTTAGCACTCCAGTCACCAATCTCCACAGTATAATAAGTATAGAAATAGTTAACTACGCCAAGAGCCAGGGGATCTTAAAAGACCCACTATCATCGTGTCTGTTAATGTTATCTTCTTGTTTCTTTATCTTTATTTTTGTTGTTGTAATCAACCAACACATGTGCAACCTATGTTACTCGGACTCTAGTACTCGTGTGAGACACGGGTATCTTTCCGAGTGTCTGGCTCATCTTGTAAAAAAGTGACATGACTTGGAAGTTTAAAAGTGCACATCTATGTAAAATGTCAAGAATTTGACACAGGTACTTGAAGTAAATTGAAGAGTCCAAGTAACATAAGGTGCAACTAAGACAACCCCTTGTACAAGTGTCATCGCTTGTAGGTCTAACTTAGACCTACAACCGTCTAACCATGGTAGAATCAACTTGTAAATTTCTGGAGAAATTTGGTAAACAATCTTCATATCGAATATTAGTGTGTAAAATATGCCTATTAATCAAAGACTTGCAGTCTTGGATAAATAATACCTTCAGTGTTCCTTAATGATTTTCACACTTCCTTTTTTTGGGTTTTAAAATCACAGTTCCTTATATGGATGTCCCAAAGTGCTTCTCGAAAAAATATTGTGTTATAAACACCTATAGTTATTCCCTATAGTACCCTCATGGACACAAAACTCAATCAATGTTTTTTCTCTCCCACCCTAAGAATGTCACATGCCCCCTCCCTCACTATCCATTTTTCTTTATAGAACTATCACATGCCACACCCATTTAAAGAAAAATAGGGACAGAGAGAGTAATCATTACTCATATAATAGAAACATGTTCAATATTGTAGATTACAATGATAATGGTATACTCCCTCCATCCCACAGAAAAACATCCACTTTCCTTTTTTGCGATGCCATAATATAGTGTCACTAGCTCAGAATCGATTATAAGTTGCTACAAAAAACCTATAAACCCTTACTTTTTCTTCACATGACTCAATATAAACCATAAAAATCGAAATAGAGTAGGGTAGTTTTGGAATGTGATATAAAAAATGAAAAGTCCAAGTAATTTTCTGAAGTTTTTGAAAAATTAAAGGGACATTTTTTTACCAAGACAAAGGGAGTAAAAAGTAAGCATTTCAAATACGGAACATTTTTTGTAGCCACTATGTTTCTGCAAAAATTAATAATAGATCTAAAAACAAAAAATATCACTGCAAATCCTGCCATCCTTGACAGTTGACATTATCAAAAGTTCAGAGTCTAGAACTCTGGAAGCATCCAACCGAACCAAATTTTGTACTTTTTTTAACCTTGATTTTCTAACCTATCTTTCAAAGAAAGCTTGATTTTCACCTGAATTCAATCAACAACGATCTGTAATTTTTATTGAAATATATTAATTGTCGAAAACACTAGCTCTTACAGTCAAAAGGGCTGACAAGACAAACCAGCAGATCGCAACTTGATACACAAAACATTCTTAGATTAAATCCTAATTTTACTTCCTCATTAACCATGACACGATCTTTTCCTCTCTACTTACAAGAATGCAGAGTTCGTTTAGAGTTTTCTTATGAGGTCCTGACCATTCTTTTGCCCTCTACATATAAGAATGCAGAGTTCGTTAAGAGTTTTCTTATGAGGTTGGTATTGCAGCAGCAATTGTCACAAATTATATTAAAGTTTGAAACTTACAATGAACGTTATAACCAAGAAATCAATAAAGCTAAAATTTACTTGAAAGGGGATCACATAGAGATATTACAGGGGAATTATGCCTGTGAGAGAATCTACAGTTCATGAAATACATTAGTATTTAGTACAACCCTTCCCAAGCAAAGACAACTGACCTGGAAAGCTGAACGAATAAGTTCCTCAACATAATCAACACTTGAACCTTTCACAAAGTCATAAGAAATTTTGTCGACCACTAGTTTGACACCATCCTTTTCAAAAATTCTACAAAACAAAACAAATTTGCGCATAAGAACACAAACAACAAGTGTATAATACTTAGCTAAATACTCAGAAATATCACCAAACAACCTTATTCTAGATCAAAACAAATAAATACATAGATGAGATCATAGGCATGTAAATTATGACAAAGGTAACGACATAAAGAATCACCAAACACAAAAAAATACTAGATACAAAAACATGTAGTATAAGCAACAGTCATTCTAGTGAAAAAAAGAAAGGGGGGAGGGACACTACACTACCTGTCATCGTTGTTATTCTTATCATCCAGTGCAAAGGCATATTGGAACCCAGAACATCCACCAGCTTCTACACTAAGGCGAAGCATCTTATTCGCATTTTCACTAGCTTGCAATTCTTTCATCCTCTGAAATGCATCTCTCTTAAAGTCAGTCAAAATGTCCATAAAATATTATAGCGCTCCACTAAATAACATAACATGAACTATTTACAGCCTCAATTAAAACACTAGCACTTCAATGGCACATAATAAATCTACTTCATAGCAATAATAAGCCCTCCCCCCCCCCCAAACGAAAAAGAAGGGTGATCAATACAATGGGAATTTCTTGCCTCTGTTTCTACCATCTAAGGAGGCGGCTGCGGTCTTATGCAGGTTCAAGAATTCCTATTCTTTGGATATGTATGTTATGCATTGCCGGGAATTTTGATGAGCATGATTATCAATGAAGTAGAGGACTAGAGGCACTTAATGTGAAATCAAAATCTGCTTAAAAGTTTCTCCTGTTAATTCTGCTATGAGCATGCTGAAAAGTAACAAATAATTATCTTAGTTAGATCTTGAGATAAACAACCAATCTCGGTGGAAAGAATCTTGATGGTTATTCTTTAATCCTTGTACATAGACAATGAGATTCAGCTTTTTACTGCCTATTTCTAGGATGTTTTCTTTCACTCAACTAATTTTAATTTGAATAACCATCTCGATCAGTGAAGGCAAAAAAGTTGTTGCTTAATACATTTCATATATAGTCTAAGAAACCAAAAAAATAAGAGGGCATAGGTGCAAACCTATGGGTTGACGATATGGTTGGTTTACCCTCAAAATAAACCTTGCCAATACAGCAGAGTGCATTTTTATAAGGGAGTGCCGTCTTATTAGGGAGTACCGTACTTGAAACAACTTTGATGAACCATCTATTACACACATAAGAATTGTATTACTAATGCCTCCTCTGTCATCCTTATCAACGGAGGAAAAACTTCCCCCTTCCTCCACTCTAGAGGGAGAAGGCAAGGTGACCCCATGTCTCTTACATCTTTACCCTTCGTATGGATCACCCTTCTAGCCTAATCATGCTTTCATCCACTTTAAGGAAGAGGAGGAGATATTCTGCAACAGTAGATAAGAATTTGGACATTCTTGTGCCCCACCCTAAAAGGCAAAACACCAACTCATTTTCTCTAAAGACTTCTCTAGACCATAGAAACCTTTTTTAGGGAACTCTGAAGATCCAAGCCTCCCCTTGACCTTGACTTTGGCCTTTTCCCCATCTCCTATAAGAAACCCGGAAGGAGGGATGTTTAATTCATTGACAGTAAATTGAAAAACAAGCTGCCAAATCTGAAAAAAAAGTTACTCTCAATGCAAATCTGAAAAAAAAGTTACTCTCAATGCAAATCTGAGTTATTATATAAAATGCATGTATTTCCCTTAAACAACCCACAAAGTGCTAGAAGCTACAATATCCAATTTTCTATGGGGTGAAAATGAAGGGTAAAAGCAAATCCACCTTATTCCAAGGACACCATTCATCTCGTTAAGGGGACGGAGGTCTAGGAGTGCGTGTTTGTGTGTCTTTTAATAAATCCTTGATCGCTAAGTTAGGTTGGAAGCTTAACCAAGGTCATCCCAACCTTGCCCATAAGTGGATTAATACATAAAAACCAACCAAAGGCGATTAACCCCCCTTGCTAAGAGCTCAATTCATGGAAAGAGTTAGGTAAGGGATTGGGAATTGCCGTTTAATAATGTTTGCAATGGATTGTGGGTGATGGGGGAAATTTTCCTGTAGAGCCAGTAGATGGAGCGAGTGGGAGAAGAAGATTCAGTGCTAAAAGACTACATTAGCAACCACACTTGGAAATCTGATGATTTAAGCATCATCCTCCCTAAACTCATTAAAGACAAGAAGCACTTATATCCCAGCTGCCTCCTGTAGGGATTCCCTCAGTTGCTTCAAAGAAAATTTCTCGCATCCAAGCCTATTCTACCGACTTTAGAGGACGGAAGAGAAGGACCTAAGATAACTATGAGAAGTCATGTCTCTTCCCAAGTTATCTTCTAGATTCTTACCTTGTGGAACTTAGCAAAAACCATACCTCTCAAAATCTTTCTCCTTCAAAAACTTATTTGAAGTGGACATAAGGGTTGGAGCAATTTAGAATTGTCAGATAGGAAAGTGGTCAAGAGCTTGAGTTGGAATGATCTGTTTTCCTTTTCGAACTTTGAAATTCTTATCAGGCCATATCGTGATGCACTGCAAAAAGATTCTAATAAAACCTCTAGACATACCAAGTTTGTGGTGTTTGGGTCTGCTTGAAAAAGACAACTACCATCTAACCATTCCTACACTAAAGATTACAAACATCAGGCATCCTCATTACTATACACTAGTACACTACGCTTAGTTGCTAGAATTTTCCAAACAACAGTAAGGATCAAAATCTGATTCAATTTCATGGAAGGGCTTATATACAGTACACAACTTCTTTTTGGGGAAATATTTCTAATTCTCTACATGTGCAAGATGGGTGCCTCTCTCTTGTTCTACTTTTCTCCATCCCCCTCATATCAGCACCGATTATAAATTCCCCCAGCCCGCGCCACCCTCAAACTTGGACGATTGGCCTAATTATCTACTTCATCAAATCAATACCTAATATCAATCCCGTAACATCCTTGTCAAACCCTCAAAAACCTTAATCCATCCAAACATACAATGTTCAATAGTATCACATATCCAAAGTATCCCAACTAAATCCAAACATTTAAAACCTAATATCCAAATACAAAATTAGAGCTCCCAAATGCATCCCAAACATTCAACAGAATCAAATGCCTACAATTAACAAATCCTCAACCTAGGTCATTTGTAGCAATAACCAACCATGTCCTAAGTTTCACCACTTAATGAATAAAACTTCGCTACCAAAATCTTCTTCGCAAATGCCGTAAAAAAACTCGCAATTTAGTGAAAATATTAAACTTAACTAACTTCATACTAATTTAATCGAATAAGAAACCTAAAAATCAGGAAAAAAAAAAAAAACAATCTACTACTACGAAATGAAAACAGGAGAATATCCAGTAAAGAAATTACTTTGAAGCTTCCTTGTCCACAAAATACTAATTACTCCATATTTCTTTGAAAAATGAGCACAACAAAATTAAAAAATTGACAAGATAAAGCAGAAATTGCAGCAAAAAATAAAACTAGGAGAGAGAAAGTACCTTAACACAATTATCAGTTATATGAATGTCATCGGTTGATGAAGAAGAAGGAGAAGTTGAAGAATCTGGAAGCGCATAAGAAGAAGAAAAGGAAGCGAAAGAAGAAGAGAGAATTCTTTGATTATGGCGAATTCGAAGAGAGAAATTCGAAGAAAGTCGAGCTATGAATGATCTTGTTGCCATTTCTGTTCAATTGTCTTCCCCTCTCTCTCTCTCTCTCGAGATTTTGCTATTTCTTTCTTTTCTAAACCATCGACACACAACCACCACACGGCCACGCCTACCTCACGTGGAGAGATTTTGTTTTTTGTTTTTCTTCTTTGTTGAAATAGTAAATGAGATTGACATTTCCTAGGTTTTTTTTTTTTTTTTTTGTTTAGAGAGCCATAAAGGCGGTGATGAGAATCGATCACAGGATCTCCTGAAACCAGGAGGGGGTTCTAACCAACTGATCTATCCCTCACCTTACATTTCCTAGTTAATTACTACTCCTTTTGTCATTTTAAGAGAAGACGTCCCCAACTTGTATATCTAACAAAAATTAAATTTGTCCTAACTTTTTCCGATTAGTCCATTATAAGTCTGTTATGTTTAACAAAAGAAAACTTGAATGAACTGGGTTTGCAATAACTTATTGTGCACCGGAAACCATATGATAGAGTTAGTTTTCATTTGAGAATCAGTTTTCATTTGATATAGTCATTTTTTATATGATATAATCACATTTAATATAATCAGTTTTTGTATCATATAGTCAATTTGCTGATATAGTCAGTTTTTCTATGATATAGTCGGGATTTTTTTTCCTAATATAGTCAGATTTTGTGTGATGAAGTCAGTTTGGGTGCACAATAAATTATTGTGAACCTGGTCCATCCAAGAGACCAAGACATTTGTCTATTTAATTCATTTTTATTTTTTCATAAAACTTTTAAGTTCAATCCCAAGAGAGCATGTTAGTTGCTTTTTTTGGGCTTCATCTGGGCTGGGAATATCAGTAATATGAACTCGATTCATGCCAACTATATTAACATAAAAAAACATATAGTGTACCAATCTCTTAAAAAAGTAGTTTACCAAAAAATTTCAAAAGGAACAAAAAAGTGAAACGTATACTCTCATTTATGCGGGAAATTCTTAGTGTCTCTATCAGGTATAAATTCGTAGCTATACTGGTACCATTTTTCTTATACATGTATTAATATTAAGAATGGTTTAGTTGGTTACGCTCACTACTATACTTAACTTAGAGTCTTAGACTAATTGAGTAAAAGCTTACCAAGTTGGGTAATTACTGTTGTATTTGAACTAGGGTTGGCAATAAGTCGGCCTGGATCGGTTTTGGGCTGACCCATTTACTTAAATAGGTTGAAACTTGTTTGGTTAAACAGGTTGGGATTCTCAACCCAACTCAACCTGGATAATAACAGGGTTGACCTAAAATCAACTCTCCAACCCATTTATAGTATTTTCTAATTTCCATTAACGACAACTTGATCAGTAATTACTTAAGTGGTTCACATTCTAAGAATTTCGAAGTACAAAGAGTTTATACATAACAAGAAGACAAATACAACCCTTTCATTGTTCATTTAACTTTGAAAATTTGTTTTTTGGATGAAAATCAAACGGATTAGTGGATCAACCCAACCCGAACCAGACCCATCTAAGTAATAAACGAGTCAGATGGGTTGGTTTCCGGTGAAATTTCAACCTAACGCAATCGAATTAATTAAACGGGTTGATTTGGATCGACCCATTTTGTTAAACGGGTTAAAAAATTTGACCCAACTAATTATTATTGGGTTGGCTGCAGCTTAGATTGGGTGCAACTTGGATTAGTAAAATTGGATATATTTTTGCCAACTCTATTTTGATTATTTTTTGAACATTGCGGAGAAGTGAGTGTGATTGGTTTGTCGGTGTCAGCCTGTTATCACTTATCAGACGCGTACAACACATCAAGACATCCAATTAACCTTTGGCTAGTTAATGTCTATTCAGTAGTCTTTTTACCAATTCTTGGTTATATTGGTTTCATATACTTCCTCCGTCCATAATAAGTGAAACATAAGGATTGAGCACAAGATTTAATAAACATCACTTTCAAAAGCCAAAAAGTCATAAAATACCATTTTTATTATCAAGAGGAGGAGAGAGAAGAGCAAATCACACAAGTTTTTGATGGATACTCTTGTCATTTTGTCACTTTCTTTTTTCCATTTAAGGTATGTTTCACTTATTTTGAAACGTTCTAAAATAGTAAGTGTTTCACTTATTATGGAACGGATGAAGTATGTATTAAAATGGTACCATTTTTTGAAAATGTTGTATGAGTAATATTAAGAAGTGGTAATTTTTTTTTTTAAATAAGGTAAGGAGAAACCTTGACAAGTTGGGGAGATAAAGCGGATCCCAACTTGCCTAGGGTGAGAATCATCCCAATAAGTTGTAAAGTAGATATCTTACTATCTTAACCAACTATTAGATGTAATTAAGAAGTGGTAATGTGAACCTGATAGAATTAAATTTAATCCCATAGTTGAGAGATTTTTCGTTTGGTATGGGAAATGTAATAAGGTTGCCCATGGGCTTGCTATATGATTTTTCTTTCCATTCTCTCTCCTCTTCCATATGCTGCTCCTCCACTCTCATTGCAAGATTACTTCACAGGTATTATCTACCCATCTATCTTTCCTTTGCAAATCACAATTTTACTATTAGCTGTTTTTGGATTTGCGAATATTGTGAATTTATGACTACTTTCAGATTCGAACAATTGATGTGTTTTGTTTGCTTGTTGGGCATTAGAAAATCAGAGATCATAAATCTTAAGAGGAATTTTGATTCTAAAATTCAGGAGTTTTTTTAATCCAATCTTCTCCAATTATATGGTTCTTCAATTAGTTAAAGTTGCTCATTGTGAAGTGCTATATACAGCAAAAAAAAAAAAGAGAGAGAGATTAGAGATGCTGATATGGGTAGTGGGAAATTAAGGTGTAAATGGAAAAAAAAAAGTTGGGAGTTTTTGATGCGGTAAAAACAAGAGTTGGAGGCTAGGAGGTTTCTTCCATAGGCAACCAAAACAACTTCATCAGAGGACTGGATTGGGGATGTAGTGTAATGATGACTTTCTGGGTAGAGTTGTGTTTTTGGTGTCCATCTGCTATAATGTACAAGTGGTTTATAAAAGAATTTATTTGTCCTGTACATTTTTAGGACTCCTTTGCTAATGTGATCCTTTCTTATTAAAGAAAATTTAGTTACTGATACAAGTATGAATTAATCAGGTTTAGGGAGCTATGAACTCATGTTTGATTTGATAATTTGAAGTCATTGGGATTGGTTGTTGTAGTCTAATTGATTTGTCGAAGCATATAGTTGAAGAGTAAGATGTTCTTTTAATGGCAGTTCTATGAATTGCTCAAGGGCTTGCTGGTATGAGATTTAAATTTTGGTGGAAAATTCTGTAAGATAATGTAGCATTGGTGGGGTAGTATAAGATACGATCGGTCGCTCAAGATCTTTGGTCTCTACCCGGATCCGATGAAAAAAATGGGATCACTTATTATGGACTCGTTGAGAATGATTCTTATCTGGTTCATGGCCTTTTTTTGTAAGACCCACATAGAAATAGGCTACTAACGTGAGTAAAGCTAAGGCAACAGTAGTATTTATATCATTCGTGGGTGCGGCTAACTCCCCGTGAGGTAACTGTATGATTTTCCAAGGTAAAAGGGAAGGGATTATCACACTAACGTTGCTTTCATGTTTTTTTACAAAATTAACTATGGTTAAATTCTACAAAATTTTAGGGGCTTATTTAGCCTTTTTTTGTTGTATTTAGCACACCTCTTTGCATTAAACGTCTAAGAGGTGATTATGTTGTGGAAATTTCATCTTGTAAGTTTTTTATGAATTTAAGTACTACAAAATTGCATTTTTAAGGCAAATGGGATTTTTTGGTGAAATACCTAGGTATCCATCACGACAAGTCGACAACAGTGACTAATCCCCTTGTCCCAAGTGCTCCACTTAAGGGTAAAGAGCTGGCCAAGAAACTATTTCCAGTCCCTAAGGTTGGGGATTGAATCCCCGACCAATTGGTTGAGGGACAAAGTGAGCAACCAGCCAACCACTATGCTAAAAACCACTTGGTTGGTAAATGGGATATTTATTTCACATGTAAATTGATTTGCGTAAACTAATCAATTTTGCTCTTTCTTGCCCTCTTCTAGGGGAATTCGTAGACTTTACTCTTGTGTTACATCTTCAATCTCACTTTGGTTAACATGCTGTTGAAATTAGGGTTTAATTGGGTTAATGAGTTATAAATTTGTGCTCTTCTAGGGAAGACAACCTGAACATTAGATATGTTTAAATGGCGGTGTTATACGGTGATTATCAGACATTATCTTGGTCTGTTTTTTTTTTCATTTTTAAGACGTCAATGAAATTATATGAATCTGAATCCCAGCTGCATTGCTGCTCATTGAACACAAGTAGCTCAATTGTTGGAATTTAAGGAGAGAAATGTTCTCAAAGAATGTATAGCAATGATCTAGCTCGCTAATCAGGCTGGATTGACTTGCGAGAGGTTCGTCTACAAAAAGAAAAAACGGTAGACCAATGGTTTGCAATTTTGCATTTAGTAAAGATTTAATCCTCAAAAATAAAAATATTAACCCCTCTTATACTTGTTATCAAAGGATTTTTTAGTTCTAGAGCAACAAGAAAGTCAGAACATACTACTTTTTCTGAGTGGAATACTTCTATGAAACTAAGCCTTGGTAGGTCACGTGAGATTGAGCCAATTCTCACATTCTCTCTTCGTCTCTTTCAGTCTTTCTCTCTCTCCAGATCTTCTCTTTCATCTGGTCACTCTCTTTTGAATCGACGAAGGCCACCACGCCCACTGAGTCCAACGTCCACCTAGCCTTCTTTACCAAGGTCTATGTTTTGAATTTTAATCTTCTAATTGAATTGCTCAAGGTTAGGTGTTTAATTTGTCATTAATTGAATTTCATAGATGGTTGTCAATAGTCTTGACAGATTGTTGAGTTCTGAGACTTGATTTGTTGTGTTATATAATTCTCAATTAGGAATTTAGAATTGAGATTGACATTAGGATGGATGCAAACTGCACTTGGAATTTGAATTGTAAATTAAAATTAGACTATATTTGTGTGATTGTTATCATTATTAATTGACTAGAATTAGTTGTATTATTTGATATAAAACAATTAAAAATTTAAATCTTCGGGATGTTCTGGTGAAGCCGGCTGGTTCCTGCTTAGTGACATAGTGTTGCCTCTGTTTAAAAGTGTGTTTATGGTGCCTATGACATGTTGTTAATGTAGATGCCCTTTTGAATGTTCTGATACAAGTTGACTTTTTTTATCTGCCTGTCATTTTATGGCAACTATTTAGGCAATATAAGTTGCTCCAAAATTATAAATATTTTTTTTTTTTTGCAATGATTGATGGTTAACTGGATATCACGAGGATTAGATAATCTAATGAAACATTTGAACCTGTGATATATTTTAGAACTAAGAAGGAAAACTGCTAAGATGTCATCATAATTTGAATTGTATAGTAGTGCTGTAAACTTGTAGCTTGCAATGTCTAGAATTAAATTATAGAACATTTGGTGGAGAGTAATCAATTTTTGTGGATCATTTAGGTATCGTACCTATTGTGTTTTGAATTCTTTTGGCCACTGAGGCGACTCAATAGGTTATTTAGAGGCTGCGCGAGAGGGTTATGTTAATAGTAGTAGTGGTTATTGATTGAGATATGGTCGGTGGTGACCCTTTATTCGTAAAATCTTGGATCTGCCGCTGTCTGCACCATAAAACAAAGAAGATATAACAGAGTTTGGGATATTTTTCCCTCTAACTTCTCTCTAGAATAGACTATTCGTCTATTCGATGTGTTTCCACTGAGAATGTTTTATATCTATGACATAAGACTTAGCTTTCGTTAGCATTTTTTGTATTTTGGGTCAAAGTGAGGTTTTTTAACCAGCATAGTATCTTAGAGTCTATCATTACTTGCCTCAGAATTGGAATCTATTTTTTATCCAAGTTTATTCGTGGTGAGCTCCTTTTCATTTTAATTTAGAACATGATAAAACACTTTGGTTCAGTTTTGCAGCAAGGTGAATATGGTAAAAGCATTTATCTTTGTCTTTTATCTTTTTTTTTTCTGTGCCATCTCTCTGAATGCATGGAGTTTTTCTGTCTTCTTGATGATTGTTGCTAGTATGTTTTTGGCTTCACAGAGGTCTTGAAACTTTTGAATTCTGCCTCACTCTTTGGTCCTTGGTCAGAGAGTATCAAGAAGGATCTGTCTTTATCGTTTGTCCCTGTAATCTATTATCATGCTGTATGATATATATAATATATATGTGTCCATCCTGCAGTAAGTTTGTCACCAGATGAGTCTGTATGCTACAGACATGGCACCTGATTATTATTCTCAACTCTCAATCATATTTGCACAATATATGATATTGTTTTGTGGCAGAGAAAACCTATAGAAATCCTTGACATGCACTGATATGATATTATTCTCAACTCTCAATCATATTGTTGGGCATCCGGGTGTGTAACACGATGGATTATGCTTCAGAAGCAATCATCCTTTTTTCTTCAGGCAATTTTGAGGGGGCTCAAGGCCATTTTTTGAGGGTGGATTATTATTGAGGTCATTGTATTTTAGGGTCGTGTCATCTTTTTTAGGCATACTTCCCTTTGCTTCCTGTGCTTCTTATCCAATCACATGCACCTTGTTTTAGTTTATCTTCCTCATCAGCCTTGCACCACGTTTTTCCTAATTTGTTTAGTTTTAGCAAAGTATTCACTGAACTTCCTCCAACTATGTGGCTCATGTGGGTGTATGAACTTCCTTTATTTGGTTTTGGTTTTTTCATGTTCAGAAAGTGTAGTTTCAGACTTCAGACTGTCAGTGTTAGTCATGAGTGTATTTTTATCTGTAAATGGCGAAGAAGGTATTTGTTGGTTCAGTAATCAGTTTCCAGTTTTGTTGTTCTATTACCTGAGATGTTAGAGCATAAATTTTCTGTCGTACATTTGTACATCACTAATTAATTTTACACTTTGTCATATAGATTGTACTATATTCAATTTCTCTGTTTCAAAATCTTTTAGTTTGTTGGTACGATTCTAGTTGTAAGATAAGTGTATTCTGTAAGAAAGAAGAAGATAGTGGGGCCCATTGCAAACCAATTTACAAAATTACCCCTCTTTGTTCTGTAGAAAACGGTATAGCCTGAGTCATTATATCATATAAACCACGAAAAAAAGTTTCTAGTGATACTGGTCTCAGCAGGTTCGAGTCGTTGAATTGTGATTGGCAGGCCCCCTTTGTCCAAGATCAGATTTTATTGGTTTGGTCACTTCAGTATCCAGTCAAATGGGGCTGTAGTTTAGTAGTTATGTATAGTCTTCACTATTTGAGTTCTGCCATTAATTTTTCATAGATAACAATGAGGTTGATAGTGGTTCCTTCATATGAAAAACTTCTCAGAAAAGGATATGCTAGCTGACGATTCCAACAATGACGAGAAGTGCAGAATTAGAAGGCTAGAGATCACTGACAAAAACAAGGGTTTTATAGAGCTGCTGCGTCAGCTAACAGTTTGTGACTCGGTCTCAGACAAGGAATTTGAGGATAGATTCCGAGAGCTTGCCTCTGAGGGGGATGACCATGTTATCTGCGTAGTAGAAGAGAACGAGACAGGAAAGATTATAGCAACCGGAAGTGTATTTATTGAGAAGAAATTTATCAGGAAGTGTGGTAAGGTTGGCCATATCGAAGATGTGGTCGTGGATGCTAATGCACGAGGGTTGCAGTTGGGTAAGAAAATCATAGAGTTCCTCACTGAACATGCACGGTCGATGGGATGCTACAAGGTTATTCTTGACTGTTCAGCGGAGAACAGAGTGTTCTATGAGAAATGTGGATTCAAGGAAAAGGAAATTCAGATGGTCAAGTATTTCCCTTAGTGTGAGGATCCTTGCAATAGCATGCTTCTGGCATATTTGTATGATCTAATTGTAAATGAATGGCAAAGTTCACTATGTTAACAGGTTGTACTTCTCCTATTGGAAAGGAGATTTCATGATCACAACTTGAAGTTGGATTAAGTTTACTTGATTATATTTTGTAGAGAACCCTTGGTTTAATAATGGCTGAATTGCCAAATTGGGTTCTTTTAAATATTACAAATTCTAACTATGCGAAGATTTGGAGTCCTCCCAGTAAGTATCATTGAGTAGTGTGTCATACTTTCATACGCATGCTACGTCGACGTGTTTGATAAAAATTCTAACCTAAAGTCGGTCAACTCCATTATATTGTCGACATAGACAACACTTTCGACTAAGCCAAGTGGTCATCTTGGTCATGTTAATTATTATTTTTTGAAGTGAGGTGATGTTATATTCTGAAAGTTCCTTTTACACCCAAATGAGGGAACAATTCCTTTGTAAGTCCAACTACTGTTGCAAGCACTTTGATTATAATTCTCGGAGTAATTGTTTTACCCCATTCTTGACTTTTTATTACTCTTTAATCAAATGCCCATGCAAAATTACCCCTTAGTGATTATAACATCTTTTTTTTTTTTTTTTATTAAAAAAGACAAAATAACAAACCCTATGTTACCAAATAATAAAGTGGAAAAGATATTTGATAATTTCACGTGTGTGGACTCCACTCCCTTTTCTGTGTCATGTTTGCTACAAAATAGTTTGATACTTTCGATAGTAGAACATATTCATTTACTATTACACTTCTCCAAATACTCCACATTCCCAATATCACCGGTTTTAGGAATTTGTGAATGTACCCAACATTGTTGGATTTAGATTGTGAATATCTAAAATAAATGTTATCAAAGTGAAAATTTTGTCTAACCTCAAATGCCTAAAATAGAGAATTTTCAATCGTCGAAGTAAATATTCTTTTCGGTTTTTTCACCAGGTACCCCTGTAGTTTTTCAAAATTCATGGGGTACTCCTACTTTTAAACAAATGCACCAGGTACCCTTACTTTAGAAATTAAATGTACGAAATACCCTTAATGACTAACGGTGTCAAGTTTCCGTTAGTCATTAGGGTTAATTAACCCCTCTAACCCTGATTAACCCTAATTAAACCCTATAACCCTAACCTTAAAACCCTAACTCTAACCCCTAACCCTCTAACCACCTAACACCCCACCCCACCCTAAACCCTAACCCTAACTACCCAACCACCATAACCCCCATCTACCCTCCCCCCACCCCCTCCCTTACCCCCGCCGGCCCCTCCCCCACCCCGCAGCCGCCCTCACCCCACCCTCCCACCACCCCCACCCCGTCCAATTCTCCCACCCCCCCACCCCCTGTCGAATCCCCCCTCCCCTCCTCCACCCCCACCCTCCCGCAGCTCCCCCCCACCCCGTCGAATTCCCCCCCCCCTGCCGAATCCCCCTCCCCCACCCCCCACCCTCCGCAGGCTCCCCCCCCCCTCGCCCCTTCATCGAAGCCCACCCCCCTCCCCCTCCCCCACGCCCTGCACCCCCTTCGCCCGCATCGAAGCGCCACCCCCGCATTCAACAATGGCGTGTGGGGTTTTCCCCCAATTTCACTCTCTCCTTCGACACTAATGGCGACCCGTCGAACTCAAGAACGAACAGAGCAAGTGTTTTTTTGCGAATTTTTCCCGGGATTTCAACACGATTTTTTTTTGAATTTTCCCCATAAATCAACACAAAAAAGCGTGCGGGGGAGGGGGAAGAGGGGGGCAGGGGGGGGGGGAGGGGTGGGGTTGCGGGGTTAGGGTAAAAGGTGGGGGAAGGGGGTCTGCGGTAGTGGGGGAGGATGGGGGTTGCGGGGGTTGGGGTAAGGGGCGGGGAAGGGTCTGCGGTAGTGGGGGAGGGATGGGGGTTGCGGGGTTGGGGTAAAGGGCGGGGAAGGGGCTGCGGTAGTGGGGGAGGGATGGGGGGTTGCGAGGGTGGGGGAAGGGTTGCGGGAGTGGGGGGTGGGGCCGTAGGGGTGGGGGGTTGGGGTGGGCGGGTGGTTTGGGTTAGGGGTTAAGGTTAGGGTTTTGGGGTTAGGTTTAGATTAGAGGGTTAATTAGGGTTAGAGGGGTTATGGGGGTTAATTAGGGTTAATGACTAACGGAAACTTAACACCATTAGTCATTAAGGGCATTTCGTGCATTTTACCCCCAAAGTAAGGGTACATGGTGCATTTGTTTAAAAGCAGGGGTACCCCATGAATTTTGAAAAATTACAGGGGTACCTGGTAAAAAAAACCGTATTCTTTTCTCCTTTATGAGAATAGAGCTTTGATGGGTGCTAACTACTAGGGGTGCTCCCTTCCACACGCGTGATTCAAGTTTAAATATCATTTCCCCTAATTCATTTTCACTTTGAATCTTTGAGGTAAGACCCCAAGTGCTCGTGGATAACACCTGCGCTATTACCTGTCTCATTGTCACTTTGTATTCGATGCTCATAAAGCATATAAATATATGTAAGATGGATTTCCTTGAACTTTTTGTTGAGCTACAATGAAAGAAAAGGGGTGATATTTGATTCTAAGAAGGAAAACAAGCTCTTGAACGAGGAACTCTTGATCTCATTGACACAAACCTCTTCCTAGTTTGCTTCTCTAGTTCTCTTCTTTCTCATCTACACCCCTTGACCCCATATATGTTGGCTTTTTACTCAACATTCTTGTCTCTAATAAAGGCCTGAAGTCCTCAACACATGTAAAACAACCTTAGGTCTTAGGTACACTCAAGGTTAAATTAGAATTTAATGTTAATTAAAAGGAAGAAATTATATGAGGATATAATAGTATAGGCTGTCAAGTATTTTAAAATTTTAAAAATATACAGAAGCATTTTCTAAATCTCACTCTCACAGTCATGCTTTAATCTTGAAAAACGTTATTTTTCTCATAGCTAGTCTCATCTAATCTTTAAAATGTTTACATTTGCTTACATGTGGATAAAAAGTATTTAAGCCGAATCAAGACAGAGTTCAAACTTACTTGACTTGGCTCATAAGAACTTACACTTGAGCTTTTTCGAATACATATTTTCAAGTTCAACTTATCTTAAAACTCAATTTGAGTTTAGGAAGAAACATTTTCATAATTGAACTTTTACTGTTATTGAGCTTCTCACCAGTATTGTGGACATTACCACTAACATTCAATTAAGTTATAGTATATGTAAATAAAATGGTTGAGATATATTTCGAGCAACTTCACCCTAATCTCAAATTCTCAATACAAGTGATGTACAACTGTATCAATATCTATTGTGCCTAAACATTCACTAATCCTTAATTACCTTCTGAATTGGTCCATTTACAGATTTACTCCGGCCCTCCGGAAACATACCCTAACAGGCTAACACCGAACTGGTCTTAGCTCTGATGCTAGCGCAAGGATATTTCAGCAAATCGCCAAAGAAATCAGGTTCATCAGATTTTATAAATTGCATGTCCTTGGCACAATTCTTATATCCAAAGTCCCGTCAACATCTATACTAATCTATTAAAAGGCGTTCCCAAACAAGGAACGGTGCCACGTGGCGCTCTCCCTAAGGGCGTTTTACTCCATGTAATGGACATACAATAAAAAAAATAGAAATTGCATAGTATAGGATTTGATCTCACAACCTCAAGAAATATATACTAAAGTCTTAATCATTAGACCAAGCAATATTTAGTGTTATCATCATAAAATATAATATTAATAAATGAAATTTTTCCTTACCCGGGGCGTAGCCCGGGCCCAAGAACTAGTTATATACTCAAAAAATGTAACTTCTTATTTTGCAAACTACAGAAAACGCATCATGTGAGTGAATACAACAAGAATGTTTAGCACAAAATTGCCTCACGTCATAATACTGTACAGACTGACCATGTAGTACAAAGGCAACTACATATCCTCACTCAATTAATTAATGTCAGCAAATAGTGAACCAAGAATTTTTTTCTTTCTTTAAGTACAAATTATACAATCTCCATTACTCTACACCTCTACAGATTATAGATTTACAGTTAGGACATGAATCTCAGTCTGACCTCTAAAGTTCTTCAAATTTCTTCTCCCATTCCCGTGCTTCATAGCCTTGCTCATCGAAATCCTTTTCTGTGCTGTATATAATCTTCTCCTTACCAATTACCGTTCTTTGTGCCATATCCTTAGCACTCAGAAGCTGAATAATATTCATATTAATTTGTGAGTAAAAAGGATTGAAACAAAACAAAAATATGGTACAATTTAGTGGGCCAAAAGTTAGCAGGCGAAATTTAAACATGTAAATTTACACGAGAAATCAGAGTATAGGTGAAATGAAACAAACTGTAAAATCATATACCAAGTTATACATCTAGGTACAAAATCATGTTCTCATTTGCAGAATAATAATATTTTAAAAAAAATAGTTTATTTGAAAGCATTTCAAGTAAGAAACAAGTGGAAATGTTAGAAACCAAATGCAAACTAAGATCACCAACCCCCTACTGCATAAGAAGAGTACAAAAGAATAGCATTAACTACATACAAGGAGGAGAACTACAAAGTGATCTTCGTTATTGTCTATGACCTTCAGGGAACAAATGTGATCATCACACTAATAGTCTATGAAGCACATTTGATTCAGTTCAAGAGACTATCAATCTCCAATATTGGTATTTGGACATTATGGAAGGAGGCTCTTCGGTAAATGTCAGCTAAGCTAACAAACCCTCTCATGAGTCCTGCATTATGAGACATTTCGGAAACTAAATTGTCCAACAAAGACCTCCGAAAACAATTCTTGAACAGAATGTATATGCACATTTTGCTCATAAAAGGAAACAGATTCCAAACAAAAATCAAAATTTACATCCACAATCTCTCTCTGCCTTCCTCGGCAAACTAAGAACAGTATATTTCAGTTTCAAGTCGGGATATCATCAAGCTGTCATATCTAAGGGGCCAATCTCGATAACCCTTAACTTATAAGTAAGACACTAATAATAAACGAGGAAAAAAAATAAAATAAGAAGTTTCACTTAGAGTCCATGTTACAGCAATTTATAGTTGCGGATTGATGTAGCTGATTATGGTATCTATTCTGCTCTGAATTCGATGCACATGATACTGGACAGAAGAAGGGGGATGGGGGTGACCTCAACTGATCAAAGGGAGGATGCTCCTCACATGTTTCACTTTCTCTTTTCATTTTTGTTCCTTCACTTTTCCTTGATCCTCACACAAAATCCTATAGTTCTTTACTTCATTTGTTTAAAGAAGAGAAAATTGTTACCACACTAATATATAAACAATAACTAAAGCCCTATTATCCCCATCTTATGTTTTCTCCGAGACAAAATTGATAAGATTGTCTTCACAAGTTCAATGAAAAAATTTCCGAAAGTTAAGATGAGTCACTTCAAACGAGTACTTACAACTTACAAGTATTTTCCAGTTGAAGAGAGCAATCTTAAAAGACTTATTTCAATTTTTTGGTGAAATAATTACAACAAAAATATTTCCATTTTTAAGAAATTTGGCTAAAAACTTTGAGATATATTTGTGCTTGTTAAGAGTCAAAAGATAAATGCCACACATGTGGAATTCATGTATGTGCAGTTATTGTTTGTGGAAAATTTACCACACCTATGTATAACTTTAGTAGGTGAAATAGTGTATAACTTGTTATAAAATATAAATACCCCATATACTCAATGAGACGCACAAGTGAAAATCAGATAAAATATTCCTCTGATAAAATCCTTCTCCTTCTTTATTTCACAACACGTTATCACCACGAGTATGCTATCGAAAAAAATTAAAGGTATCTTTAAAATCTTTACATCCAATCTGTTTGAAGTTCTACTGTAATTTTTTTTCTCTAAGCCTAACTCTTTACTATCCGAACATGGATCAACAAAGTAACGGGATTAACATTATTTTACACAATGTATCCGTCTCGGGTGTTTATTTGTGGATAGAGCGAAATAATGTGCCATTCACTAACAACCCAGCAAGGGGGACTGTAAGACAGCTCGACCCAGTAACATCAACGATGGTACAAATACTCATACCGGAGAAAATCCACAAACCCCTGTTCCCAACACCAATAATAACCCTCTTATACAACCAACTGTTAATCAACCTCCACCAAGTAATAATAGAAATAAGAATGAACAGGGAGGAGGAACCAGTAGTAAACGTCACCATGCCACTAACCCGGAAAATTAATAATATGATTATAACGCCACCTTCATAGAGGGCAATGATCTTTTATTTCACGTTTTTTTTTTTGCTCTTGAACGCCTATATGGACAGGTTAATTTTTTTTTTTGAACTTGTCGCCTATATGAACGGTCTAGTGAAGTGATAAAATTATTATCTCTTATATGTGCAATAATGTTCTAAGTATGCAGGAAACGAGCATTTAAAACACTACTCCCTCCGTCCCATAATATAGCGCTTGTTTCTTTTTTACACGGTCTCCAAGACGTAACTTTGACCTTTAATATCTTCAATTCCATATTGATAAAAAATATAAAAAGTTGATATTATGAAACTACACATTGAGACGAATCTAACAAGATCCCACATGAATATGTTTTTTTATATATACAAATGAGAATATTCGGTCAAAGATTTTAAAGTTTGACCCACCAAAAATGAAGTAGGCACTATATTATGGGACGGAGGGAGTATTATATATTACTCTCTCTAATCTTCTATTTTTTTATCGAATTTGTAGTTACATATATTACATCACCATTTTACCAACATGCATAATAGTAGACCAATTTAATACATATAAATTCCTCTAATATATATTTGTCAATTAAGAGATCTTAATTTTATTACGTTGTATATTTTTAACTGTACATGAACTGCACACTTAGGGATAACCCTCTATAAAAGCGGATTACACATCCCCATTTTCACCACACATTCCTTATCTGCTTCGAACTTTTATCTAAACTCACAAAAAAAAATTCTTTCACAATCTTTCGGTCACCATGTTCCACGTCGACGACAACCGTCGTCCACCCTCATCTTCTTCTTTTGAGAAGGATTTTAGGAAAGTAAGGCTCTACTTATTCCTTATAGCCGGGTTCTTTTTCCTTCTCATGACATTAATGATATATCTCCTAATACACAAGTAGGAGACAAAAAAAACTATCTTCTCGGAAGAATGACGAAAAATGCACATGAATATCATTTTTTTGTCTTTAAGTGCATTTTAGGAAGTTCTTTTTTTTTCTCACTCGTTTTTTTTTCATTTTTGGCATTTTTTGTCATATTTATTTGGCTTCATAAATATTGTACACTATTTTAGTTTTTTTTGTTTTTTGTCTGTATTGTTTATATATAATTATAATGATATAAATCAAGAGGAGATAATATATATGATTTATTATCATTTAATAATTTCAAATATTTACATATTTGTAGTAAAAAATGAGAGATCTTGTGAAAAGACAATTTAACATACTAGATCCGTCTAGGCAAAAGGTTTTAGAATGGACGGTGGACGCCCAAATAAATTTAAAGGCCCAAGGACTGGATCATACAATTAAAGGTGTGACAACCCAACAAGGGGATGCAACTACATCAGCTGCATAAGTTAAAATTGCGACTGAACAAGAAAAGGCAAAAGCCTTAGACCTTCTCAGGCATCATTTACATGACAATTTAAAAAACTAAATATCTGCTTGTGGAGGATCCCAAAAAACTATGGGATAGCCTAAATGAAAGATATGGACATCACAAAAATGTGCTCCTCCCAAGACACATTTTGACTGGATCAATATAAAGTTCCATGATTTTAAAACAGTCAGTGATTACAATTCAACATTGTTTAGAATTGTGTCATTGTTGAGATATTGTGATCATCCCATCACGGAAGAGAAGATGGAATAAAACGCTCTCCACTTTCCACGCTACTAATATAATATTGGCACAACAATACATGTTCAGAGCTTTAAAAAAAATACTCTGAGCTAATCTCACTACTAATTGTGGCTGGACAAAATAATGATCTTTTGCTGAAAAATCATAATCTTAGACCTACGGGGTCTTCAGCCACCCATGAAATAAATGCAATAAACAGTTCTGATCCACCAGAAGCGAATACTATTCATTTGACCGAGGAATTTTGACATTTTTTATAGAGTGTCCAATTGAGTTTTCAATAATTCTATGCATGATTCATGTGCCACGATGGCCTAATCGGTCATGCCATAATGTAAATGATTTTATGTTAATTTCAATCGACCGTATATCTATGCGATATAGTTCCGCGGAAATTGCTGGCAATTTTTCATAGATGTATTTCTTTCCACATTATTCTGCCGTGAGGCATATAAATTCCTCTTGGTTCACCATCATTGTTTCCAAATGGTAACCATTTGGACGTACATCTTTGAAACTTATGAGGTTTCCTCGAGATTTACTTGAATATAATGCGTCATTGATTATCAATTTTGTCCGATTTGGAAATATAATGCAAGCTTTTCCAGAGCCTTCAATTAACATGGCTGTCCCAAAGATTGTGCTAACATTTGCTGGGAATATTGTACGTTTTGAAAAATACTCTTTACTTTTTAATATGTTGTGTGTTGTCCCACTGTCGAGAAGACATTGTTCTTTGGTACCAACTTCTGGTAAACTCATATCTTCTTAAATAATAAATATGATTATCAGTATAAGAGAATGCATATTTTATTAATAATCAAAGAGGGAATACATTAAAGTGAGTATTGAAGCACTTTAAACAAGCTAAGTATATTCATGCATTGCTATTTAGACAAAGTTGTTTTCAGTTTCAGCGTCATCGATGAAAAAATCTGAAACATCAAGCCTAAGCATAGATGTAGTAGCGTCATTAACAAAGTTTGCTTCAGCATTTTTCCCTTTGTTCTTTATTGAAGATTGATATAGGTCTACCAAGTGTTTGACAGTACGACATGTGCGACTCCAATGCCCAGTCATGCCACATCTGTGGCAAGTGTATTTTCCTTTGTAGGACGTGTGTCTCTGATTTTCAGATGATTGTCCCCAAGTTTTATCAGAATTATTAAAATTGTTATTTCTTAGGGAAAATCGGCCTCTGCCACGTCCACGTCCTCGACCATGGTAATTACCACGTTCTCTCCCACGACCATTGTAATTACCGCGTCCACCCCTATGTATAGCATTCGCTTCTGGTGGCTCAGAACTTTCTATTGCATTAATTTCATGGGTGGTTGAAGACCTCGTAGGTCAAAGATTATGATTTTTCAGCAAAAGATCATTATTTTGTTCAGCCACAAGTAGTACTGAGATTAGCTCAGAGTATTTTTTTTAAAGCTCTGAACATGTATTGTTGTGCTAATATTATATTAGTAGCGTGGAAAGTGGAGAGAGTTTCATTCCATCTCCTCTTCCGTGATGGGATGATCACAATATCTCAACAATGATACAATTCTAAACAATGTCGAATTGTAATCACTGACTGTTTCAAAATCATGGAACTTCAAATTGATCCAGTCAAAATGTGCTTTTGGGAGGAGCACATTTTTGTGATGTCCATATCTTTCATTTAACTTTGGGATCCTCCACAAGCAGATATTCAGTTTTTTAAATTGTCATGTAAATGATGCCTGAGAAGGACTAAGGCTTTTGTCTTTTCTTGTTCAGTCGCAATTTTAACTAATGCAACTGATGTAGTTGCATCCCCTTATCGGGTTGACACACCTTTAATTGTATGATCTAGTCCTTGGGCCTTTAAACTTATTTGGGCGTCCACCGTCCATTCTAAAACCTTTTGCCTAGACGGATCTAGTATGTTAAATTGTCTTTTCACTAGATCTCCCATTTTTTACTACAAACATGTAAATATTTGAAATTAGTAAATGATAATAAATCATATATATTATCTCCTCTTGATTTATATCTTTATAATTAAGGGAAAATTCCTCAGGTACTTTGGCGTAATTCCCAAATTACCCCTCACATTTGGGGAATTCCTCAGATACCCATGAGGTTTTTGTTTGGGTCTAAAATACCCTTACTAACGACGGCAGGCTAACACCGTTAATTTTTTTTCCTCTCCCCTCTCCATCTTTATCTTCTTCATCTCTCCTCCCATCTTCTTCACCACTCATCTCCTCTTCTTCTCTGACTTTGTGCCACAAACGTCGCCGAAAAACCACCGCACTACCTACGCACCCTCGCCGGTGCACCGCCAGAACAGCACCCCCGGAGCACCGTCAGAGCCCTGCTTGCCTCCTCCTTTCTCTCTCGCCCTGCTTGCTTGAGGCTCCACGGCTGGCAAGAGGGGCGGCGGCAGGACGACAAGTTGGAGGCAACAGCGACGAGAAGAACTTGGTGGTGCTGGTGGTCTGCGAAGAGGAGAGAGAGTGGGGCGAGAGTGGTGGGAGATGACGGGATGAGCAGCGAAAGAGAAAGGGGGGAGGTGGGGTGGCTGGTGCTGCGACTTGGCGGCACTGTGGCAGTGCAGGTGGTGTTCGCCGGTGGGGTGGCAGTCAGGTGGCGGTGCAGGTAGTGAATGCGGTTGTTTTGGGTACCGAAAAACAGAGAGGTAGGATGGTGGGAGGAGAGAGAAAATTCTGAGGTTTAGAATGTCACAAATGGAGGATGGTGGGAGGAGAGAGAAAGCTTGGAGGTTCATCAATGGAGGATGGTGGGAGGATAGAGAGAAAATTGGGGAGAGAGAGGGGAAAACCTAACGGCGTTAGGGTTTCGTCCATAGTAAGGGTATTTTAGACCCAAACACAAACCTCAGGGGCATCTGAGGAATTCACCAAATGTGAGGGGTAATTTGGGAATTACGCAAACCTCAGGGGTACCTGAGGAATTTTCCCTTATAATTATACATAAACAATACAGACAAAATACAAAAAAAAACTAAAATAACGTACAACATTTATGAAGCCAAATAAGTATGAAAAAAATGCCAAAAATGAAAAAAAAAACGAGTGAGAAAAAAAAAAAGAACTTCCTAAAATGCACTTAAAGACACAAAAAGATGATATTCATGTGCATTTTTCGTCATTTTTCCGGGGAGATAATTTTTTTTTTGTCTCATACTTGTGTATTAGGAGATATATCATTAATGTCATGAGAAGCAAAAAGAAACTGGCTATAAGGAATAAGTAAAGCTTTATTTTCCTAAAATCCTTCTCAAAAGAAGAAGATGAGGGTGGAGGACGGCTGTCATCGACGTGGAACATGGTGACCGAAAGATTGAGGAAGAATTTTTTTTTGTGAGTTTAGATAAAAGTTCGAAGCAGATAAGGGATGTGTGGTGAAAATAGTGTTCTGAATGCTCGTTTCCTACATACATATAACATTATTGCACATATAAGAGATACTAATTTTATCACTTCACTAGGCCGTCCATATAGGCGACAAGTTCAAAAAAAATAATTGTCCATATAGGCGGTTCAAGAGCAAAAAAAAACGTAAAATAAAAGATCATTGCCCTCTAAGAAGGTGGCGTTATCATCATATTATTAATTTTTTGGGTTACTGGCATGGTGACGTTTACTACTAGTTTCTCCTCCCTGTTCATCCCTATTTCTTTTATTACTTGGTGGAGGTTAATTTTCAGTTGGTTGTATAAGAGGGTTATTATTGGTGTTGGGAACAGGGGGTTGTGGATTTTCTCAAGTATGAGTATTTGTACCATCGTTGAGGTTACTAGGTCGGGCTGTCTTATCGTCCCCCTTGCTGGGTTGTTAGTGAATGGCACATTGTTTCGCTCTATCCACAAATAAACACCCGAGACAGATACATTGTGTAAAACAATGTTAATCCTGTTACTTTGTTGATCCATGTTCGGATAATAAAGAGTTAGGCTTAGAGAAAAAAAATTTAGAACTTGAAACACAAAGGATAATTTCTGAACAAGTCAACCTTGTAGCTTCATTAACTTCAATTAGGTTAGATTAAAAACTTACCTAGAACTCTAGGTATGAGGCGATTACAGGGCGACGTGTCAGGTAACTGTTGTCTTTATTTCTTTTTCCTTTTTTTTTGCTCTTTTCCTTATTTCCCCTCTAAAATCTGATTCTCCTCTTCTCTCTCTTCTTATTCTCTTTCTTCTATGTTCCTTTTTTCCTCTATTTTTGTTGCTCACTAAAAAATTTACAGCAACACGACAGTAGCGTCGCATGCCAGAGGAGGAAACAAAGGGGGCAACAGCATGGCGGTGGCAGAACCACCAGAATCCGTCCCGGCAGTAGAGACCACAAGGAGAGGCAGCGCGCAAAGAAGATAGAAGACAAAGCGGCGGCAACAACACGGTGGTAGCAACGCACATAGAGAAAGGCAGAGGATACGGATAAATAGGTGCAACCACTATAATCAAAGGAGTGAGAAAGAGAATTTAAGGGTTTTGGTTCTTTAATTGTTTGGGTAAATAATCAGAAGAGTAAACAAATGAATCCATGTGTAATTCACCATAAATTTCGCATTTTCACCATAATTTGTAGGAAATGAACATCATAATTCAAAACCCCCAAATACTTGTAAACATGCAAAACCCTTTTTCAACTGCAGTGATTATGTAAATACATGTCTATGCTACTCAATTACGCAATTATTCATGATAATTTTAAGTAATTCCCTTCGCAATTCCCTTCGCAAATGGAGAAGAATGGTGTGCTAAGCTTCGAACACAGAGAATGGAGAAGATGAAGTGATGAAATAAAAGGAGGAGAGAGAGAGAGAGAAAGTACTTATGTTTGGTGGGGTTTTTGGGTGGGTTATGTAATTGAGTTGGGTTTTCGGTGGGTATTTAGTTTTGGGTGGGTTTTTGGGCGGGTTTGTGGGTCTAGTAGAAATCAAACTTGCAACTACCTTTTTTAATGACCAGTCAATCTGGAAAACCGTAATCTAGCCTAATCAAAGTTAATGAAGCTACAAAGTGCACTTGTTCAGTAATAATCAAAAGGTAGACTTAAAGTGGGAAGACCATGCAAAGATTGGCTTATTTAAAATATTTTTTCCTAAGAAAAAAAATCAACTTTAAATAAGAAAAATATTTTATATAATATATTGGAAAAATTGATGTCAGGGGTCCCAACTATGACTAACATTTTTAATAGATCCCAACTATCGATTAACCTGAGGAGGTGCTAACTTTGGGGGGGCATTATATTTTATTGGACCCAGATGACTTATGACTTGCTGAGTAGGTAAACTGATGTAATTTTATTTTACTTCTAACTTTTTAAATCATTAAACATCTTTCATTTTATTTCTTAAACTCGTTGACGAGGAATCGGGATGTATCCTGCTTCAATGTTCAATGAAGCACGAAGGAAGAGGGGAAAGGCGGGGAGGTGGGGCACAAGCAGCGGCCACGATAGGATTCGGGAATCCGGTTGGGCGGCGGCACGACGCGCAAGGCAGAAACCATCTTTTTCTCCCTCCTTCGAGTCCATCTCCCTTCTTCAAGTCATCTCCCTTCTTACGGTCAATCAACGAAGCCGCCGAAGTAATTCATTGTCAATTTCTTGCTTAAACCCAAGCCAAGTGTTGAATAATTATTCTAATTAAAAGGCATCCATATAGTTCAAGGTCATGAGTTGCTCATCCTTCTCCTTCATCTTCTCTTGCGTTTCAGGTTTTTCAAGAACAATTAAAGCTTGAATCATTACCCCTAAAATGGCTGAAAATTGTTGGTTTATGCTATTCAATTGAATTTCTTGAGTGTTCACCATAATTGTTGAGAAAACTCGAAATCCCCAATATCTCTCTTTCTCTCGTTCACCTGTTGTTGTGATTACGCTTTTCGTCGGTGGTATATGCATATGTAGCCGGCGGAAGAAGGGGAGTGGAAAGCGACGACAAAAGAAGAAGAGCAACGTGAGGGTGGTGGGGGTGGAGGCGACGAGAACGAGAGAGGAGACGCCTGAAAGCCATGTCGGGTACTGGTTGGATTGTGAATTTGTGATGATATGCAGTAGGGGTCACTAAGAAAAGCTCGAATAAAAAAGTCAGACGAGAGGAGAGATAAAGGAATGGGCTTTGCCCCACAGGTGATATTGATGGGCAGCAACGCCACCAGCAGTGATGGTTGATGAGCGGTAAAGGATGAAGAAGAGGGGTAGAAGAAGAAGAAGATACAGGTGGAGTCACATGATTTTTAATGGAGTCACGTGACTCATAACCTGCTCAGCAACTTAACCTGGAGGGTCCAATAAAAGACAATATCCCTCAAAGTTAGGACCTCCACAGGTTAAACTAATCGATACTTGAGACCTATTAAAAATGTTGAGCCATAGTTGGACCCCTGACATCAATTTTTCCTAATATATTATACAGTTTAAAAATAACTATCAACGTAACTGTAATATTTTGGAGTTCAAAATAACAAAAATCTAATTAAAAAATTAATACTCATAAATTTTATATTTTTTTTAAATTAGTATTTAAAGTTGAAACTTATACTTCCTCCATTTCTAAAGTGCAACATTTTCCATGTTAGGAAATGTCATAAAAAGTGCTACCAAGCTCTTTTAGGAATTTTTTTCATTTTAATTACAAAAATGTCATTACTTAATTCCCACAACAACTTAATTAAGTTATCATCTACCAACCATTAAGTTATCATCTACCAACCCAAACAACATTAATTACCTAAACCACCCACCACCACCCTCTCATTTCAGCCACCCTCCCTCCCTCCTCAACTCAACCCAACCACCCTCCCTCATCTCAGCCACCCCTCTCTCTCCTCAACTCAACCCAACGCCCTCCCTCATCTCAGCCACCCCTCTCTCTCCTCAACTTTATCCAACCACCTACACCACTGCGGCACTACGCCACCAGTCCATCACCTCTAAACGCCCAACTAAGTCATGTAAGTTAATCCATTCTTCATCTTCTTTCTTCTTATCTTATGAGATTTTGATTTTTGATAATTTTTTAATTTGAGAAACAACTGAACTTCGAACTATTCGTCTAAACCTAGTTCGTATGTTCATCTCAAAATCTTCACCTTTCTTGAAGAATAACTTCAAAATTCGGTGATTTTCTGCTGCAATATTGTTGGTGTAAACCTAAATTCTGATCTTTACTTCGAATTACTGGTGTTCGTGAATTCAATTTTATCCTCATTTTCGCCATTAATTTCTTTGCTGCTCACACAAACAATTCTTCTCTATTGAAAATGAAAGGCTATTGTAGCAGTAACGCGAGTTCTAGTATTGGAATTTTGGTGGCACGAAATTCTGGTTGATTCAAACAAGATTTCAAAAAGCGCCAACAAGGAATTAAACGCCTGTGCAGCGGGAAAAGAGGGTTGGTGGAGAAAGACTGAGAAAATGTTGTCCGAGGGAAAGAGAATTGAGGAGAGGGACTGGGAAGACAATGGCGGCAACGACGGTGGATTTGATGGTATTCATGAAGGGATGGCGGCAATGGTGGTGGTTTTGGTGGTGGTCGAGAATATGGGTGGGTGGCGGGTTGGTTGATGAATCACATAGATTAATTGTTTAATCTAATTGTTTCATTTTAATTAAATTGCCTTTTACCTTCTAAGAGTGGTCCCCAACTTTCTCTCTCTAAAAACCTTGGTATGTGTGCCCTTTCTCTATGTTGCACTTATTTAGAAACGGAGGTTAGTATTTCCTTTTAAATTTTTTTTGGAGAAGAATATTCTACTGGGCAATGACCCTTGTATTATGTAGCACAATTAGTTGTAAAGTTCATATTGTTCAGAGAAAATAGCTCACATCATATTATTTTCCTTTTGGTAATAGTGCTTACTTTTTTACAACCAACTTTTCCCTATTCTATTCATTTTTGCATTATTGTTCCTTATAGATTTTCATGCTACATAACCACTGCTAGCACAGCCATAAATTGTAGGTTAAAACCCTATGCTCTCAACCTCACAGAAGAATATCGCATTATTCTCAGTCCCCAGACTCTCCCCCTACACCACTTTGACCCAGCTTGCAATGGCAAGAGACCCACATAACCAGTAACCACCACGGTAAAGAATTCAAAGTCCTTTCCAACCTATCTTTGTCCTCAAAAGCTAAAGCCACAACCCTAGCTTAAGCCACAATCTGTCCCACTGGAAAAAGTAGAGTAGAATAATTACCTTGGCTCAGAGGCCATAATCAAGGAAAAACAGTGCTTTCTTGGTGCTAACCAACTCTATTATTCTTCAATATTGGCCAATTTATCAAATTATATCAGTCTCTATAATCTGCAGTGCACACAGCTTATAGTTCTTGCAAACTTAGTGGTTTACTGAGGGAAGTGTTGATGCCTTTTGTCAATCTCACAGACTATGCCTGTCCATATCTAGGTACAAAGCACCTCACTTGATCCAGGAGCGATTGCGGTGCCACATGCTAGCGGCGCAGGTTCTAAAGATAAGTGATGGCTTGTTGTTCACTGCACTCAAATCAGGAAACCTTCAATAAGTAGAGCATTATAACCATCTTTCTCCTACTTTCCGGTTACCACTTACCAGTATCTTAACCATTTCTTAGACCAAAACTAAGGCAGGATAAAGTGTAGAACTTCTAGATATGGATGTACCATGAAGATGCAGAAAGACCCGGATCATCACATTACTTGAGGCATCAAGATCATATATACTATATAGCATAGAAGATTAATATCTACTTCATGAAACTGAAATTTTCCATGTATTGACAATTTCAGCAAAGCCATCCAGCATCGTTGTAAAGTTCATTAAAGATTACAGAGCACGTGCACTGGGATACTTACCTTGCGCCTTAGTGAAAGATCTGGTGATTCAAGGGCCTGCGCTCTTACTTTTCTCACTCGATTCCTTTTCCCTATTTCAGAATTTTTATTGAGAACGAAAAACCACCGAACCAATGGTATCGCAAAGAAAGAACCAGCATAAACCTGCAAATTTTTTACTTCATAATCAACACATACTCATATAAAATAAATATTCCTCAATGTATTACCACAGTTTCCAATCAAGCAAATTCATTAGCATCAGGTGAAGATGAAATTGCTCAAGAGTCAAAGACTAACAACCCAATAATATGTATATGAAATTACGTATGGTTTATGAATGTGCTTCGTTCTAATTAGAGAAAGAGAAAGGAATCTACAGCAGGCCAAACATGTTAGAGACAATAGTAATGGAAGTTCATGCAGGTAAATCAGAAGGATATTCGAGCTTCCAGAAAGGACACAGCAGCAGTTAGATATCATATGATGGATGATACATTTTCAATAACTCAGCCACAACATAAAGACCCTCACAAGGAAGGTAGACTACCACATAATTCCCTTTTGATTTTTTTGATTTTTTTTTTGGGGGGGGGTCATTGTTGGCATGGTACTTAGTACATAACTCACTCGAGCTTCACATGAATTAAAGGAAGTTAAGATAGTTGAATACTATTCAGCAAAGGGTTAGACTTTCAAGGGAAGAGAAACGAGAAATAAATAGGAGGGAGACAAGTTCTCATATACTCCCTTCGTCTCTAAATAGTTTTAACACTTTGACTTTTGCATTTTTAACATACTCAACTTTGACCATATTTTTTTACTAATATATAAATATAAAAGTTAGTATGTAAGCTATTGACTTTATCTTATGTTCTAAATTATCAATCTTTAACTAATAGATAATTAAATATATTAATGGTCAAAATCATGCATTGACAAATGTGAAAGTCAAAATGTTACAACTAATTAAAGTCGAGGACAACTAACCAAGAGATATACTTCCACCGTTTTCTTTTAGTTGTACCATGTTGACTTTTGAGACTTTTCACATATTCCAATTTGACCTTGTTTTATTATTTAATGTTTATAAATAAGGAAAATACAATAATGTAGGATCTTGATAGATTCATCTCGTCATATAGTCTCATAATATCAACTTCTTAAAATCTTTACTTATACATAATTAGAGATATTAGTGTTCAAAGTTGTGCGTTGGCAAACGTGCCAAGGCTGTTGGGTACAGCTAAAAGAACAGAGGAAGTATCATATATGCATAAAAAATCCAGTCACCTTTATCGAAAAAAAGTATTTCAAATGAATCATCACAAGACATAATGGCGATTAGCAAGTACTAGTATTATTAGAGGACAAGATCAAGTCAAACCTGAAGCAGGGGCAACAATCCCGAAACTAGTGACAGGAATCCACTTGGTTTTACAGCCATGTCCCTTAAAAAAAATTAAGAAAGTAGATGTTAAAATATGATAAAAAAAATTTAAGAACTGGAGAACAGCAGTTTGATCGAACCATACTTCAGTATAGTAGCAAGAATAATCACTCCAAACAAATTCAGCCCACCAAGTCCAATGACCAGTGCCCTCTCCGCAGAATTGGTTTTGCTGCAAGTACCCACAATGGAAAGCTCAAATGGACTGCAGAAAAAGGTAAGGCATCAGGCTCTCGATGCTACAGAAACATACCTAAATTGCCACTTCTTCTCTTCGAAGAACTTTTCTACTCTTCCACTCCAATCAGTCCATCGTTTCCCAACATACTCTTTCCTACCAGTCCTTATGGAGGAAGCAGTTCGCTGAAGTGAAGGAAATCTGTACAAAATATTTCCCTGCAACAGAACAGATAAAATGCCTGAAAATTGGTACCATATTATGTCATACTATTAGCTCAATGAAACTTATGAGGCCTCCCACCTTAACTTCACATCGCAAGAGATTGTTTCAATTAAACTCTCTATTCAAAAGCTATATTACTAGTACTAGTCTACTACTTTAATGCTAATATGTAAAGGATGATTTAGTGAGATGTTTGATTAAATTACTTATAATCCAAATGTAAAGAATCACACATTTGAGACTCTTCAAAGTTTTGAAAAGGGAATGGATTCAAGACAAAGTTGGTCAGGACACAAAACTCCAAGAATGTCAGATGCAATATTATGCTCACTATATGTCGAGCATAATATAGCAAAACCCAAACATTTAAGCTAAGTAGCTACTTCTTTCATTTCCAAACAACAGTCTTTTAAGTTATGCACAAAAATTAAAGAGAAATTAGTTATTGCATAGTTTTCTAAAAGAAACAGAACAATAATTTTGCGTTGATTATTAAAATTAAGAGCATTGCATTATTTCTGTAAAGGATAGATATTAGATAATGTGGAATATAGATATAAATTAGTTAAGTTGTCAGATGATAAGGAACGGAAGAAGTAACATGCAGCTCACAAGAAATTCCTCTAAGGGATAAGTTTTCAAACCCTTCTAATGTTGCCTTCCAAATCAAACACATATTGTCTAACCCTATCATAGCCACAACAATATCACTTTTATGCATAGTTAAAAGGTATATTTTCCCTCATCCTTTTAATCTATCATTTGATATTTTAAAGTATGGGCTCTGGAATTGATGATGTCTTGTTTTACGCATTTAACTTCTATACAGCTTTGTATTGTTGTTATCTGTCAACATTGAAGATGTGAAATGCACACAAGCTGAAGTCTTAAACTATTGAGATGTGAAATTCACCACCTACAAATGAGAGTGAAGGCCTACAGTTGCAGGCGGAGAGTGCAAAAAAGCATTGATTAACTAATAAATGAATGTTTGACAATGAATAGACAACTTCACAGCTATAGTGTCAACTACTTAGAAAAAAAAAAGAAAAAAAAGAAAAAGACAGACAGCATTACTATATGGCAATTAATAGAAAAGAAGGAATAGACAACAATAAAGAGGTCACAAATCATAACTGAACTGTACACGTAAATTAAACGAACCTCTTCATCTACTTCTGGCTGACCATCGAACCGTAGAAGCACGGGTAGTATATATGATTCATCACTCTGAAAAGACAACACTGATAGCCTATTTATCCAAAATAAGGTACATAACAACAGGTTATTTAAATAGAAAAACAAATGCCTCAGCAAGTAAGTAAATTCACTATATGCATTCAGCAACTCACAGACTACACAATAAGCATATGATAACTTCGGGAACTATATGAAAAACCCAAGACAACCCACAATCTAACCGACCCGAACTTGTTGCCTTTTTCAAATTGTAGCAGACAGAAACATTGAGACTTGTAAATATGTGTCACTTCACAAGTATTTAGATTATTTATTATTATTATTCACACAAGTAAGGCTTGTTCAGCATAGTGAATGAAGTCCATTCTTCTACTTCCTCCATACACCTCCCCAAGAAAAAAAAAAGTAAAGAAAAAACCTTCAAAAATAACTAGATAAGTGGAATATGAAACATTTCCGGTATAGCTGTTTTAAGTCAGTATATCTAGCCCTCTTCAAATACTAGATATACCTCTACTCAAGAAAAGCGTGTTCTGAGTTCAAGAAAAAGACATCCCAAATCCCAACACATCTTCAACATTGACTCTTTCTCTTTCACCTTATTCCTTCTCATCTTCCCTACTGTCACCTACTCACCTCTCTTTGACAAGTTTTGTCTTAAAAATTTAATTCCTTTCCAATTCCTACTACTAAAGAATCTTATTAGAAGTATGCAACTTATATAGGACAATGAGTATATCCATTTATTGTTTGCCTGCACAGTATTTCTTAGCAATTGATGAATTTGCAACAGAGGATCATTTTCATGAGGATAAATGGTGATGATAGAAGGGCCACATTTCGTTAATAATAGAACTACCGTGGTAAAAAGGACCGAGAGCATATCAAAAACCAAAAATATTTCTGAAGATCTCAGGAACAGATACGAGGTTGCTAAATTGAAGGTCCTCCTAATCAAGCAAAACAAGTAATGGTTGGTAGCAACTTCCCACTACCAGGATCCACAATCATACAAGGCCGTGTTGATTGCCTTAGCAATTCTTATTTATTTAGCAAGGAGCCATTTCCAAATAATTAGGTGTAGCAAACCTTAATTTATCAGAACTCCAGGTAATGGAAGATAGGAAAAGCATTTCATACATGCAGATATATCTTGTTATCAAGCAGAAGATGCTAGAAATTTCCAATTTATTAGAAGTGATATTATTGAAGGGAAAGCTTCTAGTATTAACGGCTCGTTTGATTAATGGTCATAAATAGTAGTAATAGTATTGCATTGTAGTCTAGATTTGTAATGCTATCTCATCCCTAAATATCCATTTTCTTCCTAAAATTTCATTACCATCCATTACCACACGGGAAGGTGGTATTGGGTGGTAATGGAAATTTATAAAGGAAAACTCATGTTTTTTGATGAAATTCCATTAACATGGGTATTGATATTAGAATTTCTCTACAAATTTACACAAAATTGTATTACCATTACCACCATTTATGACCACTAACCAAACGGGCCGTAAATGTCTTTAATTGCTTAAGATATTGTGTGCTCCGACAAATTTAGTCTTCTTGATTTCTCCTGAGAGCTTCTTTCATCTAATACTTACTATTTTCAGCATGATGCATGTCAAGAGATTGTTGTCTGCTGCAGGAACAATTAAAGCCTGCAAGTCAGCAAGATAAGTAATCGTTCAAGAGCATCCAAGAACTAACCTCTTCTTCTGTCTGTACATCCAGATATGGCGCAAGTTCTTCAGCCGTTATCACGCCACCGTTTGACACTATATACTGTCCTATCTGCCAAAACCATTATAGTTGTAATATTAAGACAGTGACAAGATGATCACATATTGACATGTCACCAACTTTCCGACAAATGATACAATTATACTAGCATCTATATGAGTAAATAGTAGACCAGTATATCAAGGCAAAGAGGACTCGTAAAAAAAAAATCAATGGATCAAATCGTATGAGGAAAGTCCCAAGCCAAAGGACTATGTTTCGCAAGCATAGCGAAACAGGAAAATAAAAATAAGAACTAAACAAAGTAAGACGTTTAACAGCAGAGAAAGCTAGTGATATTATTAGGAAAATTGACACCGGGAATATGAATTATAGTCATACATTTTTTAAAAATCTCAACTACTCCCTCCGTCCCATTTAATAGTTCCCGTTTCATTTTGGGCACGGGAATTAAGGAAACAATGATTGTGGTGTACATACATAGGGAGTTCTTGTCTTTTTTGGCATTATTGTCATTAAAAAATGAAAAGGAATAGGAAAATTAAATTGGTGGGCATGTGAAAAGTGGAAAGAGAGAATATAAAGCGATTTTTGTTACACCCAACCAATGAGATTGACGGAACATTGAATGAGAGTGTCAAAGCTCATGTGCAAAGGAGGAGAGAGAGAGAGTAAAACGTGATGTTCTAAAATAGAAACAAGGGAGATGGGAAGAACATTTTGGGACACTTAAAATGGAATACGAGAACTATAAAATGGGACGGAGGGAGTATTAATTAACCTGTGTAGGTCCCAACTTTAGGGTATGTGACTTTACATGGACCCTGTAGGTTGCTTAACTTGCTACAATAGGTAAATGAGTCACATGTCTCATAAAAAAAGCATGTGACCCTTGCTTTCTCTCACTTCCTTTGCTCTTCTTCTCCTTCCTGATCCCGGAATTACTTCTTCTTTCTACATACCTTGAACCTTCTCCTTCTCCAATGTTCTTAAATTACCCCAAAAAGATTCCATCATAATCAAATATTTAGTTTCTTATCATTAATAAAATCGTCGAGGAATGAGGAAAATTATGAAAATCTTCTTGGCGGAAATATTTATATAAAGAGAAAAAAAAAAACACCATTCATCTTACTCCATTTGAAAACATCATTGTATGACAAGTTGACCAACACATTAGTGAACCTATTTTAAACAAGTAGAAACGTTATTTCTTATTTTTACTCTAGCGTTCAATCACAAGATGCATTTCTCAAACAAGAATTTCACTTGAACTGCTGTCATTACTTATTGTTGTTGTTTTTCTCTAACTTTGCTTTCTTCGCCTTCAAATCCTTAAAACAATGCACAGTAACTTGTTTCAGCTTTGATTTCATTATTTGTGGAATTTTCAGTTGAATTATGATGTCGAACATTGCAGATTCACTAAATATTCTTTCTTGCTTTATAGATTGTTTTGATGTGTGTAGAACTTAGTCAAATGTGAGGGGAACATTGCAGGACTTTTGTGTCAGTGAATGAAATTAGATAGTTGGCGGACCGTATTATTGCAAATCAACAGAGGTTTACGATGCCTGATGGGTCTGAGTCCTAGTGGGTGACACTTACGGTGGCTGCTGGCAAATGAGATGTGGTGTTATGGTGGTGCATAAAACTGAGCACTTTCAACACCCCGCTTCCGCCTTTCCCCCAAAGGAAAAAGGTAGCAAAATTGAAAATATTGGGAGGTGAAAGGAACATTTATCGCATCTGACACAGATGGATATGAGCCAGGAACAAGGATAATACTTATAAACATAGGAAAGCAACAGATCAATATTTGCAGTGCTCAAGTATTACTCTAGCAAAGTATTACCAGCTTCCATCTCTCTTCCTCGATTCCTTGATTTGGATCACCATCACCAAATACAAATGAGAAAACCTACGACATAGCAATCATGTCAAATAATTCAATGCTCACATCACAACACCCCCCCAAAAATAAACATTAACATTTTCGATGGTCAAAAAGTAGTCAAGCAACATCAAAGTAATATGCACACTCACGGATTCAATGAAGTTCATTCCTTCGTTTTCTCCTCGTCTCCGTGTTCTCCTATAGTAATCTCTATCCCAGTACCTAAAATAAATTGTGGAAACAAATTTCAAAAGTAACAACTGGAATATAAGTTTGCATAACAGTCTATCAAATTAAAAGATAACCAGAAGTTGATCACAAATGAAAAGGAAAGGCAATTCCAAAAAAAAAAGTTGCAAGCCCTTTTACAAGATATTCTTCTTGTACAGTGACAACTTAGTAAAATGCAAGTGCGAAAAGATGAAATGATTACGTGAAAGAACAAGTCTCACCAAAATAAATCCACAGGATTAATAAAGAAGTTGAAATTCGAACCAAATGATCTGCCTCCTCGTCTCTTGCGACTGTCGTCATCACTATCAAAACCAGCATAAAAGTTCTAGAATTTAAGATTCGGGTACTAGCTACGGAAATGAAGAGGATATATGACATGTGGACATGCAAGGCATTGCAAACATACCTTCCACTTGAGGCAGCTACAAGAATTGCAGTAAACACAAGAACGATTGAAGCAACTAAGGTTGTCCCAAAAGAAACCCTTATTAGATACTCAGCTGCAGACTGCCAAAAAGTTAGTAGAATTGTTGACAAGAGGAAAATGAAAACACTATCACTGATTGCCAAGACATATAATAAATAAAAAATAAAAAAAAAGGATAACAGTACCTTTGCCTTTTCAGCCCAGGGTTCAATTTTCATCCTAAAGGATTTGCCCACAAGCCTTGAACGATAATCCTTAGGGAAAACATATAAAACATCACCTTCATCTGAGACCTGTAAGACAATGGCAATGGCACACTAAACATCAAGAAGAACTATAAATGCACAACTTCCAAAAGGCAAGCAGAGTACATGACCTTCACAATATAAAAAATTTGTAGTGTGGCTAAATAGTGTATCTTGCAGAAACATGAGGGGAAAATCGATCTTGAATCAACCAACAAATAACTTCAACTCAACTTTCTATATCACCTATACTTGGATTTTGCCAAGTTTCAGTGCAAAGAAAAATTTAACATCATTAAGAGCATCCGAAAGGACGTTATCATTTACTAGATTATTCTAGAATTTATATTGCCTGTCTAAAGGGATTTAGGTTGTTATTTTATGGATACGTGATTGAGATTAAGAGCTTAAAATTTTCTGATATTCATATAACTTAAGAGTAGGTGAAATGCTTATTTGCCCAATGTACCATTTCGAGTTTGGTCTATCACTGGTCCGTGCGATCAAATTGTTTAATTTAGATCCTTTTGACTCTAAATTAAAATCCGAATTTTTGTGAACTCTATTTGAACTTTGACATAAACATAATTATATCACATGTGACATTTGCATAAAGTTTGTTTGTCACTTTGTACCTCATACAAAGTGGCATAAATTGATCTAGCACCAAAAACTTAGTAGTCCAAAGAAAACAATAAGTCAATAACACCATGTAGACCCTGGCTCCTTCAAGCTAAGCGAGTAGAGTATTAACACTGTCTTAAGATACTCAACAGTCACTGACCCTCCCATCTTTCTTCTCAAAGCCATTTTCTCTTGCAAAGAGGAAATTCACAATGTGAATCTTCTTGGTCAAGGAAGCAATGGAATATATGCAGTAGGCATGTAGATATGTGATGACTTTAGGAGAGAAAGGTAGTGTAGAGTTAACAAACAGGTTAAATCGTGTCAAGTATGTGTCGGATTTAATTCTTTTGACCTTGCAGATAGTACAAACATGGAACCAATAAAACCAATCTGAGAGACTATAGGGTTTTCATGGATCTCCAAGTACCCAACAAGAGTCTCCTATCACTAAAATTGCAAACACTAATCAGATAGAAGAAGCTAAAACATCACATCATGGAGAAATTTTTGCTCCAAGAAGCTCAACTAGGGAGAAACAACATCTCAAATATTGAAAGACGTTTGTGTACAAGTTAAATATCATATATTCCTTTGTTGTTCATGGAACAAAAGCAATGAGAGTTTTGTTCTCTTGTTTATATTGTGTCCTACAAAATGTGATGAAGGCAACAGGAAGCTTTGTACGTGGACTCTCACTGTTCTCCCAAAGGGAAAGTGAGGTATAAAAAGAGAGGTATAGATTCAACGTGAGTCTACATCAGATAAAATATAGACCAGATGGAAACATAACAAGGTTAAAGGCTATAGGAGACAAATAGATCAAAAGGAAATACATCAAGCACACTTTCTCACCAGTAGCCAAATTCACCACTATGATAATGACTATCACTCTTGCAACCATAAAATCATGGAAAATGAAAATTTTGGACAAAAACAATGCTTTCTTGCATAAATATCTAAAAGAAGAGGTGTAATGTGTACATAAGCCCCCTAAGGGATATCATAGGTTAAGGGAGAGCAGATTAGTAAGTATGAGCTGAAACATGCATTGAGAGCTTGGAATGTTGAGCCCACCAGATTCCTTCTCAAATAAGGATACAAAGAATGCAAATGAGATTACTCTATTTTGCAAAACGAATAATGGGAAAACATGTATGGTGCTTGTTTACGTAGATGACTTGTTCACCACAGGTGACGTTGAAGATGATACATATTCATTCATGGAATCTCTCACTTACAAGATTACACAAGCAAGGAAAAGAAGGGAAAGGAAGCTTACTTGGATGGCAAGTAAGGTCAAGATATTTTGGGCATGCGTTTTGGGTGAACTTGGGTAGCAAGTTTGCATAATTTCTAATTTTTATTAATTAGGAAAGTTTCTTATTGTTAGAATAAAAGCTTCACACTTTTAGGAAAGTTTTAGTTTGAATGCAAGTTATTTCTAGTGTTATTTTAGGCGTTAAAATTTTATTATTTTAGGCGTGTGATTTTACTTATTTTGGGCAAGTGTTTACTGTTTAGTTACTTGGAGCAAGGTTTTAGTTTGTTTGTTTTAGGAAAGTTTTTCGATTCTCTTTAGCTTGTAATGCGGCCCCCTTACATCGTGTAAAGTATGGAGTTTATGAATTTTGAGACACGAGTCTTTTTAAAGTTTGGACGTATTTTCTTGATTTTCATTGTCTTTAGAGAGTAAATCTAAATTTAAGACCCTTGAATCAAACGAGTGAAGTATAGTTTAATTTAGGTTGTTTTGTTAGTGAGTGAGGCTACACAATCATCCTAAAACCCTCCTAATTCGACCCATGAAGCCTAGGTATTAGAGTTAGAATTATTAGGGAACATAAGTGAGTGAAGCTTGTGAGGAACTAGGATAGATTCCGTTCTCAAAATCATATCAAAAGATGCATAATATGCTAACAATCTCTTGACACTGAGTTAGAGACAAAGAGTTAGATGAATTCAGATATTTCCTCTGTTCTAAAATAAGTGTTACACTTACCGATTCTGGAAGTTTCAAAATAGATGTCACGTTACTTTATTTGGCATTGAGTTCTCTAAAATAAGCGTTACACTTACCAATTCTGGAATTCAGATAAGGAAGCGCAAAATTTTCCGATATCAGTAACACCATTTAAATTCAATTTTGCACATTGCAAACATATTCTAATAAGGAAAATAAAACCAAATTGTCCACCTATCAAACTTCTTATGATTTTCACCAATAGATAATCAATGTAATCAACAGTCAGAGTTGTATATCAAACGCCGTGAAAGTCAAACCGTTGCAACTAATAAGAAATCGAGGAAGTCGATAGTAAGATACCTCTAAAAAACCATCGGTATCAGTAGCAAGTGCTTGCAAGGCTTTCTGAGCTTCGTTCAAATTAAGTCCACCTTTACTAGAAACATCACCAATGGTGACTCTTCCGCCATAAGAATCAATGGCTTCCATAGCTCGCTTCCGAACATCCGACGGAAGTTTATCGCTCTCCACCAATTTCCCTGGCTTAAACGACGTCGCAACATCGATGCTACTGCTGCTACTAGCTTTATTAACCCTAATTCTAACCCTAGAATTTCTCAATTTGAGAGGCAAAGTGCGAGGAAGTGAGAATGGTGAGTGGAATTGCTGTAATGGCGGACGACGGTGATGGTGGTTGAGGACGACATCAATGGCGGAAGAAGAAGATAAGTTTTTGCAGAGAGAGAAATGGCGGGATTCGAGAGTTGAAGAAGATAGACAAATTGAAATCATGGATGTCATTTGATTTGATTAAGTTTTTGAAGAGGGTGGAAAAGAGAAGGTTGGGGTTGGGTTGTTGGTTATGAGTTGTGAAGAGTTGGAAGTGTGAGTTTTGGTTTCATGATTCATGGAATTGGAAGGTGAGTGGCTCACAAAGCGAAGAGTAGGCGCTTTTTAGTTCTTTTCATCCTAGTTGAAAACGCTGGGAATTTGGACACGAGAATCCATTTTTTAGATTTTTTGAGGGTGATTATATTTATACATCGAGTTGGACTTCTGGATTAAGCACTACTACATCTGTTTTTATGCAACATTCGATTATTTTAATTCATCCATCAAAAAAATAAATGTTGTATTAAAAAAATAGAGGAGTATTACATAAGCATATAATAATAATAATAATAATAATAATAATAATAATAATAATAATAATAATAATAATAATAATAATAATAATAATAATAATAATGATAAAATTATAATAATTACTTCAATAATGTGCTTTCTCATTATATAAAACAATTTTAATATACTAATCTATTGATTAAGGGGCTCGTTTCTTTTAATTTGAATTTGTCTAAACCGAACCGAATCAACTTAATTTGTCGAACCGACGAACCTGACTGGTAGCGGGCGAATTGAGTATTATTAATAATTACAAGTTGAATAATATATTTATCATCATTGATAAAGATAATAATTAATAAAATTAATGATAATAATAATAATATTAATACTAATACTGATAATATGCATAATAATAATATTCTTATGAACTGAGTAATATTAATAATAACAAGTAGAATAATAATGATAAGAAGTAATAATATTAATGATAACTAACTATTTCGTGTTAATAAAAATATTAATAATAAGTATATTAAACTATCAATAAAAATAAAAATAATTCCATTACGTTAATATTAATATAATTAAAATAATCAAATACCTATAGTAATGATAATAATATGTATAACAATAATATTCTTATTCAATAATACTTATCTTATGTTGTTAAAAAATATATGAATATAATAAAAAGACACTTCTACTATCCGTTTTGTAATCTTATTACAATATTACAATATGTATAATATGTATAATAGTAAAAATCAACAAAGCAATCCCACAAATACTCCTAAAATATTTGACAACTCCTAAGGGTTTGTTCTCTTCGGCATAAAACAGCTGAACTGAACTGAATTGAACTGAACTGAACTGATTGCAACTGAACAGAACTTATTGTAACTGAATTGAACTGAATTAAATTATAACTAATAGTAATGATAATAATTTAGGAACTGAACTGAATTGAATTGAACTGAACTGATTGCAATTGAACTGAACTGAAAATAAGTTGGGGAGAACAGGCCCTTAGAAGTTATATAGGCATGTTTTAGTAGGAGATGTTAAGAGTCTATAGTTAGTACCAATTATTCATTAGTTAGAATAAAATAAAGGTCCAAGATTATTAACATATATACTTAGTGTAATTTACAATTCAATATAGAATACTAGCAAATTATGCATGCAATGCGTGCCTGTTTTTTTTTTTCAAACATAAATTTAAGTCTTTTTGGGCATAAATAGGGGTAAAATTTTAAACATTAAACATTTTTGTAGCTAAATTTCGTAGTTTAAGCCTCTATCACTTAACTCTTTTTTTTTTTTTACTTATTCTTTCTTTTAGGCTTTTTAAAATTAAACTTGATGAACGATATATAAAAGAACGTTAAGTGAATTTATTTAGGATTTCTTATGTTGTATTAACATAGTCTTGTGTGTTAAATAAATCATTTTACTTTGTTAATTGATTGAATTTTCAATTTTTAATGTAATACTTGATTTTGTTTGTGAATTGATTGATAAGATATTGGAAAAATGGATCAGAATACCCCCAACTTTAGCCCGTCTGCTTTTAATACCCCCAACTATGAGTTATTTTTAAATACCCCCAACTATTAGCGATGTCCACCAAAAATGTACCCAGGTGACTTGTAACCTGTTAGCAAGGTAATTTCTTTTATTTTTTATTTCTCTTTTATTTTTATTTTCAATTTCTACTATACTCCTACCCACCACCATTTCGGCCACCTCCACCCTGACCTCTCTCTCCCTCCACCTCCACCCCAGCCTCTCTCCCTCCCCTCCACCCCACATTTCGGCATTCTGGCGGAAGAAGCGGCATTTGCCAAAAATACCTACACATTTACATATTTCACCTGCAAAATCTGCATTAACTTCAACCGACCTTTCTTCCAAGTTCCACCAACCCAGCAACATGAAATCATCTCTCTCCTTAAACCTCCTACAATATCCTTCACCATTTTTTAACCACACCACTTCTAAACTCCCTCAATATCATTCATTTCCTGTCATCAAATGTCATCAGCAATCAACGGCGCAGAAATCAAACCTCACTAATCTAAAGGCTATAATGGCTAAGAAAAGGAGAAAAAAAAAGGACTTGAAGATTTAAGTGATGAACTTTATGAGATTGCGTCTCTAAATCTTGATCATGCTCCTGCACGCAAACAAGTCCGATCTGCCTTCATTGAGTTTCATCAGCAACTTGATCATGTGTTTGTTTAAGGTTTTTATTTTTCTAGTGGTTGAGGAGGAGGAGGAATGGGAGGGGTGGCAGTGGGGTGGGAGTAGTAAAATGGTAAGGGTGGGAGTGGGGTGATAAAAAAGCAAAATAAAAAAATTAAGTAAAACCAATGAGAGCACGACACATGTCATTTTTAACCTGTTAAACCGGTTCCTTTAGGTCAGGGTGCATTTTTGGCGGATCTCTCCAATAGTTTGGGGTATTTAAAAATAACTCATAGTTGGGGGTATTAAAAGCGGACGGGCCAAAGTTTGGGGTATTCTGATCCATTTTTCCTAAGATATTTGATTGATGTAATATTCCCTTTTACGTTTTTCAACATAAATATACTAAATCTTATATTTAATGTTTCTTTTTTTTTGTGGCTCATTTATAAATTGATTGCTTTCAACATTTAAGTTAATTTTTAATGCTATATTTAAGTTTGACTTTAGCTTTCCCTTTTTTTGGTAGTAGTTGATTTACTAATGGAGCATTTAAGTAAGGAAAAATTGATTTAATCAGTCCTAACTATGAGCGTCCTGACAAAAACAGTCACAACTATGATTTTTTATTGTTCAGTCCCAACTTTGGAGGGTATTTTACAATAGCAGTTCCACCAAGTTTCTAACCTGCTGTAGCAGGTAAACTTTGTCAAAAAAAAATTATATCTTCTTCCTCCTCTTTTCTCCCTAGCTCCCTCCTCCTCCTCCTCTCCCCTGCCACCCAACACCCTCCCCTTCCACCCCACTACCCTCGTCCCCCACCTCCCCTAAACCCTTTCATCTCCCCTGCCACCCTCTCCCCTGTCCCCAAAACCCTTTTCCCCTCCCTCGCCACCCTTCCCCTTCCCCTTCCCCAGCCACCCCTCCCAGCCCCAGTACGTTTTCTCCATTTTCTTCTTTTCCTCTCACCCAACTAACTTAAATCATCTAACCACCTCTAACAATTAAGATTCGTACTTCCATGGCAAATTAAGCGAAACCTTCAACAACAATAACACGAGAAAAAAAACGCAGAGAGAATTATTCTTAAGTTAAGAAAGAGAAAATGTGGAGGTCGTGTTTTCAGAGAAGTTCAACAATGGCGACAACTCAAAGAAGTCATCAAATTCTCTCTCTCCGACACGTTCAACGATTTTGGCTCCATTTACGACGTCGTCTGGAGACGATAACGGCGACGAGAAGAGGTTAATGGCGACCGATGCGAGGTGTAGGAGACAAAAAGAATCGGCGGTTTCGTTGGGAGAAGTGAAGAAACCGACGAAATTGATGAATGTTGAGTCTTTGAAGAAGAAGCTTGGGCGTTTGGGGGGATCGAGGGGTTGGGGTTCGGAGGTGACGCGGCAGCAGTAGGGGGATTCTTGGGGCTGCGGGGTGGAAGGCCGCGAGGAGGCGTGCGGAGGGCTGGGGGTGGGATGGTGGTGTGGGCTGGGGATAGGGGGTTGCAGGTGGGTCGGGAGGGTGGGGGTAGGCTTGGGGTGGACTAGGGCTGGTGGTGCTACGGGTGGTGGTTGGATGGTGGTGGGTGTGGAGGAAGAAGAAGTAGAGGAGGGAGAAAGAGGATGGGTGGCAGGGGAAGGGGGGGAAGGAGGGAGGAGGCAGGAGAGAGAAAGACTGAAAAAGGAGGATGAAGAAATAGGCGAACAAAAAGTAAAAAGGAAAAATAAAGGTTAATTTGTTTTTTATTGGTTTAGTAAGTCACCAGTATACTCGGACCACCAGTGTAAAAGAGGGTCAAAGTTGGGACTGAATAATAAAAAACCATAGTTAGGACTATTTTTGTCAGGAACGCCATAGTTGGGACTAGACCTGAGCATGGGCCGGGTCGGGCCTGTTCATGGGCTCGACCCACGGGCTTGAAGAAATGGTGGGTCGGCCGGGCCCGAGCCCGTGAGTGGCGGGCGGTGCCGTGCTGGGCCTGAAATTTCCAGATTTTGTCCCCAGCCCAGGCCCATGGGCCCGCTGGCCGGGCTCGTGCCTCCTGCGGGCCTGACTCGTGTTTTATGTTGTTTTTTTGGATTTTTGGCAATTTTAGGCTAAAAAACAAAGAAAAGGGGCATTCGGCCCACGGGCCATATAGGCGGGCTCGTGCCGGTGCGGGCCTGAAATAAAATTTATTGACCGTGGCAGGCCCACGGCCCACGAAGCGGACAACGGGTCGGGCCTTGAGCGGGCTCGTGCCTGCCCGCGTGCTGGCCCGACCCATGCCCACCTCTAGTTGGGACTAATTAAATCAATTTTTCCTTTAAGTAATTAATAGGGGGCCACCATAACACCCCTTCCTTTATATAATAGAGATAAGGTATAACTTACTTAACACGAAATAAGTTATCAATAATTCAATATATGATGAATTACTACTATTAGTTAGTTATATTTCTGGTCATTTAAAACATTATATATTTTTTTTTTTGGTGCAATAGAGGGGCAAAGCCCCAAGAGAAGAGGAAACAGACTCGAACAAAAACAAAGCAAACCCAGAGACCTAACTAGAGAAAAACAAACAGACACAAAAACTTAAGAAAAGAAAACAAACTTAGTCTTGTGTCTGTTTTATTTAAAACATTATATAAGGTGCACTAAACACATTTAAAACATTATATAAGGTGCACTAAACTAAACCCAATAAGTTTTTATGAATTACTTCCAATAGTATTAATGGGTCAATTTCCTCAATACTTATATTAGTATCAAAATTTAGTTTTACTCATTAAAACAAATAAGGGTCAAAGAAGGTATGGAGGCAGGAGGTTCATACCTCCTCCTGTGCACAGAACCGGGGATACTGAGTACCAACAGCAGGCGGGGCTGCGTGATGGCGTCGGCCGGGGAGTCAGATGGGCGGCTGCGGCGAGGAGCAACGAGAGAGAAGGGGAAAGTGCAGCGTGAGAGAGAAAGGTCTGAGCGAGGGTGGTGTCGTGGTGGTGCTGGGCAGCTTGCCCAAAACAGAGGAGGAAGAAGGTAAAATAGAGGAGAGAGAAAGTGGAAGTTCTTGGCTATTTGCTAAGTAACTTGCTCCGATTTTTGCTTGAGCTTTTGATCGGTACTTTCTTGTGTATTTATAGAGTTGAAAATTGCTATGAGACTTCACCATTGTTCATGAGAAAGCTACTTAGTCAAGATGTTCATTAATGGAGGAGATACGGTGATCTTCCTTTCAGACTTTTTGTTGGCTCGAGCCTCGAGGAGTTGTTCTTTGCTGACTTTGTGTTTGAAATGGGGTGGCTTATGTCGGCAGATTTGATTTCCAGTGGTGCAAATTTCAAACATTCACAGAAAGAGAGAAGAAAGGAGGGAGATGAAGTGCATGCTATATGGTTATAGGGCTATAGGGGCATTTTTGTAGTTCACAGGCTTATTTCTTTAGCATCCTCATTTCAAACACAAAGTCAGCATATCTTTACACTGAGTTTTCTTTACAATGTTACGTAGATTAGTTTTTTTTTTTTTTTTTGAAAGGAACGTAGATTAGTTATTTAGGTAGCTTACTAGCTTCACCTCCTTAAGGTAAGTTAAAAGGTATTATAGCATAATGAAAAATTAACCCATATTATTAAAAAAAATATATTTAAATATGTTTAAATTCGGGATATTACAGACATCCACTAAAAGAAAATATTTTTTTTAGAAGACTAAAAGAAAATCATTTGGTACACTACCTGATCATTTTTGTAGATCATAGAAAACGAGTGATCCTTATCAGAAAAATAATTATCTAAAAGGAGTCGAAATATAACAGATACTCTTACTGTTCTTTAGCTTACAATTAACGTTTATAATTACACAAATTTTTTAAAAATATTTTTTTTGGTGTTTGAGAGCAACAACTAAGTGCAATGATGTAGACGGATTCAGAAGCTCAAGTCTTAAGTACCATTTGTCCACTCCCACAAAATCAGACTTTACCAAATAAGCTAGATGACGTCTACTTTTAAAAAATAATATTCATTGTATTAATCTCTAAAATTGACAAGTACAAGATAGTGCATTGAAAAATACATCCCTTAAAATTCCTACGAATTGCACCAACTAATTATTTGGTTGTCACATGGAATTTGCAATTCCTATGAAGTGTGAGTGACAAGGAATTTGCAAATCCTAGTGAATGACCAATTCAAGGAAGTGTGTCTGACCAAGGACATTGCAAATCCTTATTCATTTATGTAGTGGTAATATGTAGTATAGCTTAATTACTACCTGCTAGAGAGTGCCAATAGTATTATATGGTGTTAAAATAATGTAGAAAAAACTAGAAAAACTATTTGTAAAAAAATCCTAGAAATATCTAGATTTAGCTGGAAGTATGTAAAACATAGAAAAAAGAGAATAAAGAAGAAAAGTCTAGAGCTTCACAAAGTCGGTTGAATTACCGAGATAGTGTAGTATAAAAAGGTTATTTGTATCTTGCAATAAGATGAATGAATGAAATACAACAATTTGCAAAGTACCACTAATTCTCTCTCCTCCTTTTCAAACAAAACACTCTACTCGTATAATCTAAATCCACCAAAAACTTCCACCCAAAAATTTCTATCAGTGGTATCAGTGTTAATATAATCCCAAAGCCTCCACTACATTATACAAATTATCATACTCCCATAAAACTTATACACCAAACACAAAATAAACCAACTCCCTTAAATTAAAAACCAAACACCACATAAATTAAAATGACTTCCCCAAACACTTCAACCTCAAACATATTTAACTATCCCCAAGTAAATTGGGTACCTACATTTAAGGGAGAAAAATATCAACAATGGTTTATTCAAATGAAGTCCATATTTATCTCACAAGATTTGTGGGAGTTAGTGCAAAATGGTTATGAACAACCACATGATTTAATCCAAGAAGCTACTTGGGATGAAACACGACGAAAGCAATATAAACAAAACCGGATAAGGGATAATTATGCCCTATCCTTAATATATCGGGGAGTAGATGAAACAATTATTCCTACTATTATGGCTGCTACAACGGCCAAGGAGGCTTGGAGTATCCTGGAGACAAAATATAGGGGCTCCGAGAAGGTAATTTTCTTTAAACTCCAATCTTTATGGACATACTTTGACAATCTATTAATGACGGAAAATGAAACAATTCAAGAGTTTTTTAGTCGGGTAACAAATATCATAAATCAAATCCAAACTAATGGAGATAAAATTGAAGATGCCCAAGTAATCCGAATAATATTAAGAAGTCTCCCCAAAAATTATGATCACATAGTGGCTGCCATAGAGGAGTCTAATAAAGATTTATCTAAATTAAGTTTAACTGAATTAATGGGCTACCTTCTAGCACATGATGATAGAATGCGCAGATTTACGGAAGCGACCACTAGAACAAGCATTTCAGGCTAAATTGAAATTCTCTAATAATGGAGAAAATAAAAATAAAAATGGCTACGGTAAAAATTTCCACAAAGGAGGAATATCATATAACTGTGGCCGGGAGAGAGGAAGTTATAAAAATCAAGGAATCCCAGAAAATAATCAATCTGGCTCCTATTGCAATTTATGTAAGAAAAATGGCCATAATACACAAGATTGCCGGTATAAATGTAAGAGATGCAAAAGACACACCCACTTTGAAAAGGATTGTTGGTTCCGGCAAAAGGATGAGGCCAATTTTACGAAAAACAAGGAGCCCAGAGATCAATTATTTTAAACCTGTTTAAATATTCACCAAGAGCCAAATGATATATGGTATATCGGTAGTGGTTGTTTTAACCACATGACTGGCAATATAAATTCATTTGTCAGTCTAGATGAAAACATAAAAACACAAATTACTCTTGGTGATGGAAGCAACCAAGAGGTTGCTGGCAAGGGGACAATAGCCGTTAGAACCAAAAACGGCTCATCTAAATTTATTTATGATGTTTTCTATGTCCCCGGATTTGCACAAAATTTGTTAAGTGTAGTCCAACTTATCCAAAGAGGCTACATGGTGAAATTTGATGCTAATAAATGCATCATATTTGATAAGAAAAAAGGGCAATTAATTACTACTACTCAAATGGCTCCTAATAAATATTCCCATTAAGAATGCAATTGGAGTATAATGTTGCCCTGAGTCCTATAATGAATGAGTCCACATTGTGGCATTTAAGATTTGGGCATCTAAATTTTAAGAGTTTAAAACTGTTAAAATAAAAAGAAATGGTGATTGGGCTTCCACCTATAACAAACGAAAGAAAAAATTATGAGGGCTGTATATATGGCAAAATGCATCGATTGTCATTCCCTACTTCTTCTTGGAGGGCTAGAGTTCCATTGGAACTTGTTCATACAGATATATGGGGCTCTACCAAGAATCCGTCTCTTGGCGGAAAAAGGTATTTTCTATTATTTTTTGATGATTTCTCTCGCATGATGTGGGTTTATATCTTGGAGCAAAAATCAGAAGCCTTTTCCAACTTCATGCAATTTAAAGCCCTCACAGAAAAACAAAGTGGGCGCATTCTATAAAAATTCTAAGAACAGATCGTGGGGGAGAATTTACAAGTAAAGAATTTAACAGCTTCTGTAAGGAGCATGAGATCAAAAGAGAATTAACAGTAAGACGCACACCTCAACAAAATGGTGTTGCGGAAAGGAAAAATAGAACAATTGCTGAAATGGCCCGTAGTATGATGCAATCATGCAAGCAAAGAAATTGCCAAAATATTTTTGGGCCGAAGCTGTCCATACATCAGTATATATTCTTAATAGGTCTCCCGCGAAAGCAGTAAAGGGTTGGACACCCTACGAAGCTTGGCATAAAAGAAAGCCAAGAGTGGAGCACCTCAAAGTATTCGGGTGCATAGCATATGCCCACATTCCGAAAGAAAATCGGGAAAAACTTGATAAGAAAAGGAGAAAAATGTATCTTCATTGGATACAGTGACGAATCTAAAGGATATCGTCTCTATCAGCCCGAATCCAAGAAGTTAGTCATTTCAAGAGATGTCATGTTCGATGAAGCAGCTCAATGGACGTGGACAGAGAAGGAATCTTAACCACGTGAAGGAGATTTCCTTCCACCAAGCCCAAGTGAAGATGAAGGCCCAACTCCTCCAGCAACACAACCATCTTCCAGTCCATCATAACCGAGATCTCCAACAACATCCTCGAGATCGGTGAGTCCAACATTAGAGTCCATCTCTCATAGTCCAGCTCCAGTAGTGCGGCGTTCACAACGAGATCGGCGACCACCGAGCTACTTGGAAGAATTTCAATGCAATCAAGCTATCATGTCTCTCTTCACAAGCGAACCACAAAGTTTTCAAGAAGCTGCTCGAGAAGACAAATGGATCGAGGCCATGAATGAAGAAATCAAGATGATCGAGAAAAACAACACATGGGAGCTTGTTGAGAAACCTGAAGATAAAGAAGTCATCATCCTCAAATGGGTCTACAAGGTCAAGTATAACGAAGATGGCTCCATCCAGAAATACAAGGCTCGTCTCGTCGCAAAAGGTTACTCCCAACAACCAGGGATTGACTTTAACGAGACATATGCTCCCGTTGTCCGCATGGAGACAATCAAGTCAGTTCTTGCACTTGCAACTCAATTAAAATTACCAGTATTTCAATTAGATGTAAAATCCGCATTTTTGAACAGGGAGCTCAAAGAAGAAGTATACGTCGAGCAACCTCAAGGCTATGTCATCGAAGGCCAAGAAGATAAAGTATATCGCCTTCGAAAAAGCTCTTTACGGGCTAAAACAAGCTCCCCGGGCTTGGAATAGCAAAATTGATGGCTATCTCCTACGAAATGGCTTCATAAAAAGCCCAAGTGAGCCATCACTATATATCAAGGCCCATGGAGCTCAAGATTTTCTCATATTGTGCCTCTATGTAGATGATTCAATCTACACCGGCACTAATCCGAAAATGATTAAAGAATTTAAGAAGGTAATGATGTCGGAGTATGAAATGACCGACCTTGGAGTCATGAAGTACTTCCTTGGCATGCAAGTCAAGCAAAGCCCAAGAAGAATATTTCTCTCACAAGAGATATATAAAGACGACCTACTTAAAAAGTTCAACATGAGTGAATGCAAGTCATTGGCTACACCAATGGCACTTAATGAAAAGCTATCCAAGAATGATGGCCAAGAGAAGGTTGATGCATCTATATATCGAAGTTTGGTTGGCTCTCTCATCTATCTTAAACATACAAGGCCCGACATAGTACATTATGTCAGCGTCGTATCCAGGTTCATGAGTGAGCCAAGTAAAGCTCACATGGCAGCAGCAAAAAGGATTCTCAGGTACGTCAAGGGAACATGGAATTCTGTACGAAACAGAGGAGAATCACAAGCTTACAGGATACACAGACAACGATTGGGCTGGGAGCATTGACGATCGGAAGAGTACAAGTGGCTACATCTTCCAGCTGGGAACCAAGGCTGTAACAGCCCGCACTTCCGAGTTGCTAGCTACACACACTTAAGATACACAAAACACAATCAACACTTAACAAACCTCGAATTTACATTTATTCGCAGCGGAAACAAAACCTATAAAAATGATCCTGGATCTGTGGGTCAGGGGCCCACAACAGAACAACTTGAAAACCAAATATCGGATTATAGAATACTTCCAAGTAAGGCATCTAACTATAACCTCAACCCACCAATTTATAACATAAAAATCTTCCTCTTGCTCAATAAACATATTCCAAGTCCTCGACATCAACCCTGCAAAATCACTAACAATGAACTCTGCCCCCACCAAGTCAGGTTCCAAGAACAAAATCAAAAAAAACTGAGTACACACACTGTCCAACCAGAAATTCATTTTAGTGGCTTAAAATATAGTTGCGCAGTTTATTACTCATCAAGTGGAACAACCCCAAAATTCAATATACTTAAAATCAAATAGTTAAAAAAATGTTTTTATTACAACACCAGCAACCCCTAACTAGAAAGTCCGATAAAGAGTACACATACATCTACAACAGATAATAAGTTTCTTTCCATAAGGGCAAAGTTCAACAACAATTGATTACATAAGTTCATCCCAAAACTTCATTTTTGGTGGCTTAAGACCATTCATATACAATTCATGCTAGAATTCAGTATGCTTCACAAGCAAGGCGCTTGCTTAAAATTTCAGAATTACTATCCTTGCACAATCGCATTAAAGTAAGAATTTATATCATAAAGATCACCACTTAGATCATTCAAAACCCTTTAGGTCTATAGCGTTTAATTACTTGGGTAAAGTGAACACGAATAGAGAGGGGCTCCTTACACAAGGAATCGACTGTCTCTAGACTAATGGAGGTCGTCACCCCACCGTTTAAATAATTATGCTTGCAAGCCTTAACCAGGACATGTCCCATATTTAATATCTGTTGGGCTTCACCCACCCAGGTAGGGTTCGGAAGGAGATCACCCATCCTCCAAGGGTTGTTGTTCATACCATACCTTATTTGGTATCGGCCTTTACCCACTTGTGTCCATAATTTACTTACATAAATAGTTTAAATGTACATTTTATTGATACCACTTGTATTCGTAGTTTATTTGCATAAATAGTTTAAATGTATAGTTTATCAATACCACACATATTCCAAAGAAAACATATTCATGTATGGAGAGGAAAAAGAATCACAACTACTATGGTATCGCTAATCATTGCAAGACTTGAATCTTCTTTTAAAATCTTTTGTTTTATGTTAACAATTTCACATATTGGTTAGGTATAAAGATATAAGGAAATAATCAATTCTTTACTGCTTGTAAAAGTCATATAGGCACTTAGTGGGCTCATTTAAACTTTATTAAAGGGTTAGTTAACTTGAACATGTGAAACTTTTGTCAAAATAATTGCAAAGAATAACATTGAACTTAAAATGAACATAACTTCCTCGCTCGGTACTCCGAATGAGGAATTTCCAAAGCTTAACCTCAAGAACTTTTAGGTCATGACCCTACTCAAAGGAGCAATACCCGCTCCATAACACATAATGAGCAACTCGCTCCATAACACATAATGAGCAACTCGCTCCATAAATGTTGTTTACTTTCCCCATAAAACAATAACTAAATCATAATACTTATTTTCTCAATAACACAAACTTATATTTTTCAAAACTTATACTCTTGTTCTCAATTCGTAACGCATATTCAATTCCAAAGTGTATCAACGACTTAAACTTTCGTCCGTAAATTAATATAAAACAAAACAGAGTTGAAATGTAATTAACATATCTAAAATACCTGAACCTCATTAGTCTTATTATAGCACAAACTCAAATCTTAAAATAATCTTACTTATATATATATATATATATATATATATATATATATATATATATATATATATATATATATATATATATATATATATATATATATATATATATATATATATATATATATATATATATATATATATATTAAAGGAAGTGATATACATAAAACGTATTCGAAATCAAAAGTCTTTCCGCAGTCGAACCCATAACATAATCAAAATGTAAAATATGTTTCTCAAAGACTTATAAGATAATTAACTATTAACGGGACCCAATTCTAAGCTCGTATAATTAACCTGTAATATTTTACTTGTAGACTATAAGATATCCTCTAACACGTTTTGGCAATTCCCTTCATCGCAACAGTTTCTCTTTGCACTTGGACTTCCGTCTTTAACTTATAGCAACTAACTATAGCATTCCAAAATTCTCATGATATGAATTTTCCCTTACAGGTTTTCTTATCCCCAATACATGAACTCTCATTGCAAGAATATAACCTTATTACATTATCATAATTCACCTACAATTACTATGGCAAGTCAAAATATCTCACTCCATATTTCCATGTTATAATTAAATATTCTATGATGCAATTTTCCATCTGAACTTTAGTATTTCCCAATACTCAAACTCGTTGTCCTGATCCTTCTTAAATTTATAATTCACAACCATACGTCCCATGTATTTGTACTGAAAGCTCATATAGTCTTAATACCATACGCTTAGTATTGTCATTATATAACTTTAATTACCAAGCTCTCTATTATCTAGATTTACTTTTTTTTTTCCGACTTCCATTTATATAATCTTACTCATCTAATAAGAGAAATTATGCTCCAAATATTTTTTAGTTGACCCCTTTGCGGATATAATCTATTATTACATAAGTATTGTTAATTATATCTTTCTAATCGATACTCCTCTAAACCACTACCAAGATATGAATCCTTTATTTCACTGATACGACATTCATATCTCAATTCCTACTCCTCAATATTTAATATCTCCTATCTCTAATACTTATTTTGGCTACACATCCTCTGAACTCACAAACCTCTCGTAACAACTCCATTAACTCATAAATCAATTTTTGGCCTTTGAAATTCACATCCAAATTACTATTCCCTAACTATCTAATCTAAGTCCACCACATAACATCTTCATTCTTAGTTAGAACCTCCCAACAACTACTTCGTCCTTCAATTATGACATCATAGATCTTCATTCTTATATAACCAAGCTCCATAGTATTTCCGGAGATATCTTCGGGTGATACCATTCAGCCTTGTTTATAGGCCATAAGTAAATCTTAGGATAGTTGTCTACTTCTAATAATACCCTCAAAGCGACAATTGTATTTCTTAAAAAGAACTTCACAAGTACCCATCTCACACCAACCTCATTCTAACTTAGATTCCAAACTCCATAAAACATAATTCATCTATGATATTCTGTAAAGATATAACTTGTTTCACAAGACTCAATACTTACGTGTTACCGAACTTAAATCCAAAAATAATGTTCATTAAATTGACCCAAATTTGAGAGACTTTTTTCTATGAGAATACTACATAATTGACATTAAGTAACACCCAAAAAGTGTTACTTAAAGTGCTAAAAGTGTTACATTAGATAATAGGTAACACTTTCTTAGGTGTTACATCTGCCCGTGTTACCTATGCTTTTAGGTAACACTTTTGAAAGCCTATAGTAACACTTAAACAAATGTTACTTTAAATTTGTTTATGTAACACTATTAATACCTATTATTACACTTTTAAAGTGTTACCAAAATTTCTTATGTAACACTTTTTATATCATTAGTAACATCTTATAATGTTACCATTATATCTACAGTAACACTTTATTCAACATTATGTATCACTTTTTGTCATCTCATGTAGCATCTTGTGCGTATTAAGTAACACTTTTTGGCATCTCATGTAACATCTTGTGCGTATTAGGTAACACTTTTTGGCATCTCCTGTAGCACCTTGTGGGTAATTAAGTAACACTTTTCTTCGTTAGGATATATATCTCTATTGAAAATAAAAATACTAATCAGACTATACAAAATTGATATATGAAATGGCAATTATATTATAATAATGACATAATTTTGTACACCTATTAGTGTTGTTTCAATAGACAAACTAATGAAAAATAATATTATGCTCCATACAGAATCAAAATCATCTAACAAGCAACATATTCATATGATAATTTAAAACTAGATCTAATAGTCGTATATGTTTTCTCCGTCTTTTGTCATCTCGCCACATGCATGCATTTTCCTAGCAGCCTCAATTTAAATTTCCCTTGCAATTCCTGTTTTAAATGTTCCTTTTTCAAGCTTGGATGACTCATCTTCATTAGACTTGTTATTGGTATTTGAAAGACATTTGCACTATCTTTGAGCATGGCGTGCTGAAATCTCTAAAACTGAAAACCATAACAAATTACAAAGAATATACCAAGTTAATTAAAAATTATAATTCAGAAAATAAGTATCAACCTTTTTAGAATGAGACTTCAACATTATGCACTTTTCCCTTTTATCATTGTCATCCTCTTCACTTGGGTGGATCAATTGTTCACAATCTTCAGCAGGTGTTTACTGATCATCATTGATCGACTTATGAGAACTCTTCTTACTCCTAGATGTTTGTTATGTGCCCTGCATTGATTGAAGGATTTCATAAGTACAAGTAGAGACTCGTGAGGAAAAAAACAACTTTAGATGAGCATATGATGCTCAAAGAGTGAATATTACCTTCGGTGGATAGTGAAGAGATGTATTTGGGAAATTGAAGGTTACTCCAACGATTGTCTAAGGAACAAAAAAATACCGCAATAAGGATTATACAATATTCACCAAAAAAATTAGGGAATCTAAAAAAGGAGGAACCACACAAGATATAACCGTGAAAATGCTCATACAACTATTTATCACATTGTATTTTCGATCTCATTTCGGACCAATTACATACAATCATAACGAATTCAGATCTTATTTTCACTTCGTTTAATTCACATCACAATAATTCTTGTATGTGCTAAATTCTTATTTGCAAACCTGTGTTCAAATCACAAATTAGAAGATCCCGATCCTGTTTCTTTACAGAACCGTATAGCAAAATACACGCAATGACAAACTGATTTATCTTGAGTTCATTAAAAGTTCGGGAAATGACAAACCGATTTCTATATAAATCAAATATCTCTATATCTCTATCCTTGTTGTGATTTTTATTGAGTTCATTAAAAATTGCTAGTTGCTAGCTCTTTGCATTCATTACAAATTGATGCCACCCGAGCACAACAATCTATTATACATCCATACACTAAGCCACCTATCAAGCTAACTTATGAGAGAAAGCAACCAAGGGGTAAAAGGGTCATCGTGGACAGTGGAGCTAATACTAGTGGTGTGTCTAGTCTATATCTTATCTGGAGGCACCAATTGGTTAATATAAGATTCTTCTATATATTTGATATAATGTGAATCCAACTACATTAAAGCTACCTGCATATTACGTATCTCCAGTTTACCAACTATTGGCCATATCCTTGAGAGAGGAAGTCTCAAGGATTTTTGGAGCTTCAATGAGTATATACTATATACTACATGTCTACATATAATAAAGTTGGCTAATTTGCACTGATTTTCAATAGTAAAAACCATAGACATATTTAACTGTAGACAATATAATAGTGCCATTCCAATAAACCCCGCATTAGTGGTTATTTAAGAATTGAGGATGATCCTGATAATTAGGAAAAAAAAACTTTTAGCAATTAAATTCATCACCTCCACTTATCATTCTAACTCCTTGGTCCTCAATCCAGAATTATAATTGTAATTTTGGAACAAAACTAGCTAAACATAACTCACAAGTCACAACATTAATCTAACCAACAAGAAACATATTTCTTTTGCAACTTAACAATTATAACCATAAACTAATTCAGCTTCTTGAAATTAATCTCGTGAAACAAATACACATCATTTTTATCTAACTTTAATCGAATTGCAAAGTAAACTCATTCGACTGTGACAACGAAAAGAATATATCATAATCACAGTTAGAGATAAAAACACGCACCAAACAAAAACACCAAGAAGCGCCGGCAACAACCACAGTGCGGCGTGGCGGCGGTGACAACAACACCACAACATCATAGACGGAGAATAGAAAGGAGCGGGGAACATCATCAAGGGAGAAGACACGGTAGCTGGAATCAACAGCAGCGGTGGTGGTGGTGACGACTCCACCAACCAACAACAGCGTCCGTCGACGCAACAATAATGCAGCTCGTGGTGGCAGCGGTGCAGACAGCAACACCGGCAAAATCGTGGCGGTGGTCTAGGGCCCAGCGCCCAGGTGATAGTAGAGGGAACAAGGAAGAGAGGAAGGGATTGGGGTTTGTGGGAGTAAATCGGGGAGAGAGAAAGTAAATGAGTTAGGGTTTGTTCTTTGGTGTTGCAACTTAAAACCGAGAAAGGGATTCATTTAGGCGGTTAGGGAGTTTGGGAGGAGTAATTTGGGGTTTTCATTTTTGGCAAAATACTACTCAACTAATACTTGGCACTTGAAATCCAAATAGGATGAGTGTTAGAGAGAGAAACTCTAGAGAGAGTGTGTCCCAAAATGATGCTAAAGCCTTTCTAAGGAAAAACTGGAAGAAAAAAAGGAAAATAAAGGTAAAAAAGTGGGGATCTTAGCATGCAAACCCAGCAGCACCCTTGTTCACCGCCCTCCCACATCGTTCATGAACCACCACCGCCTCCTTCCCTATTCTCAATCTATTCGCGACGCGAACTCGTCAGATCTGAACCTCACCACCGCGCCCTTCATTTTCAGCCATCATTGTCTCCCCTTTGGCCCCATCCTCGGCACGAATCTTCTGCCTTCCATCTCCGCGCCGACCATACTCGTCGGCGTCCAGGTAAGTTTCTTTACCCAGTTTTTGTTTTCTAATTGTTTTTGGTTGGCCTACATTACTCTTTTAATTGTTGGATCCAGTTTTGTTTCAAATATTTTGTGCAAATTTACAAAGCTTTCATCTGTCATCTTTTGTGACCCTGTCTTTCTTGGCTCTTTATCTAATTACGTATGAGTGGATTTCATTTTTTGACTTTCTTGTGCTAGGCGGTGACTTGGTGGCCGTTATTGATTTACTATTCTGGTTCTTGTCTACCATTTATATTATGTTTATTTCAACAATTATTACTTGGTTGTTCTGCACTGTTACATTAATTGTAGATATTCTAAGCTCTTGTATCCTGATTATTTATGGTTGGATGTCATTGTTTCATCATGCTCTTTTGAGGATTAGAAAATGCCTTGTTCCAAGCTTTGCGTTTATTGACATAACACTATTTCGCTGCTTGGATTGCCTGTTTCATTCTCATGACATGATGCTTTTTAAGCGGTTTTTACTTAAATGGTCATCGTCACTAACATTTAGTTCTTATGATTGCATAGTTGTTTCGGCTAATTTATTCCTGCACAACCTTTTAGTTTTGTTGAGATTTTTCATGCTTTCTCAATTTAAGCGCTCTATATTATTTTTTATGGTCTTTCTCCAATGTACCTCTCCTCATGAATTTGTCACTTTTGCAAATGGCCCTCCCTATAATCTTTCCCTCCGGATTACTGCTTTAGAGTGGCTTAAGCTTTGTGGAACATGGTCTTCTCAATGGACTGGTTGGCAATTTATTTTGGTTTATTTTGGACTTTGGCTTCTCAATATGACTGAATTACGTTGGCTTATGATAATTTTTTCTCTATCAAGTTATCACGCTACGTAAATCTCTCGGCTTCTCATGTATTTTTGCTTTTACCAGTTCCTTTTCCGATTTATGTTTGTACAATATTTGATTGCCTAATTTATTTTGGGTTGATATCTATTGTGTTAAGACTAAAGAAATATTTTATTTCTTTGATGGACTGGGTTTTCAAAACCTCATGGAATCGAATGCTTCGCCATTCGCAGAACAGGGGTGTTTTTCCACCCCCTCATGGTTTGTTCCTCTTTTTCAGGGTAAATTACAAGAAGGCTCAACCGATGTCCTGGAAAATCATTTTTATTACTCCTTTGGATTGGGTCTTCACGACCTTATGGAACCATGTGTTCTGCCATTGCCCTCTTTATCATAGAACTTTTTCTCTATGGATTATGCCTAAGAAATCTTTGATTTCTTCTTCTATGGACTGGGTTGTTTCAACCTTATGGAATCGAGCTCTTTGTAGCTCGCAATTGAACAAGGATGGTTTTCCATCCCCTAATGGTTTGTTCATTGTTTTCAGGAAGCATTGCCTTACATCCAATGTCTCTTCGAGGCATTCTGAGGGTGACATCCCCCTTTGCTTGGTAGAGGGTAAGCCCTCTTTCTGTGCAAACCCCCATCTCCATCTTGGTCCGTGGATCGTAAGAATCTTCTACACTCAGTTCCTAATGGGTAAAGGTAAAACTGGGGTGCGTTGGAGGGGCATAGTCCTTCATTGGTGCACACATTGTCTTTTATGAAAGTCCTATGTTGGAATATCCAAGGGGGTAAAAAACCCCAAGCTTTGAGTGAGCTTCTCTACCTAAAGAACAAATATAATCCAGATATTGTATTCATCATTGAAACCTTAACTAACAATAATAATAGTCACCGAATTCTTAAAGCACTTCACTTACACAATAAACTAGTTATTGACCCGGTTAACCATGTGGGTGGAATGTGGGTGTGTTGGAATAACTCCAATATTACAGTTCAAAATCACTATTCTCATGATCGTTTGGTTCATCTCGACGTTTTATACAAGCCACACAATAAAATGTACTCAGTTTTGGGCACATATTGCCCGACTAAAAATGTCGAAAAAGATGCATTCTGGACATATTTGAACAATTACATTACTTCTCTCCGCTTTCCTTGGCTTTTGCTTGGGGACTTTAATGAAATGTTTTCTCCTGAAGACAAATTGGGGGGATCTCCGCTGAAATCAAATCAACTTAATCGACTACCTTCCCTCCTCTTTGATTCCAATGCCATTGACATCCCGTGCCTTCAACAAGCTTACTCTTGGAGAGGTTTACGAAATAACAATCTTATTTTCGAACGAATTGATAGAGCTATTAGCCACAATTCTTTTTATGACGCGTTTAATAGAAGCACTATTTTTTATGGTCCGTTCACAGTTTCAGATCATGCTCCAGTCATCTTCTCCTCCAATGAAGGGAACTACTATCGCCCACCGCCATTTCGGTTCCAAAACTTTTGGACTTTAGATAAGCATTCACACTATATTGTTAAAAAGAACTGGAACATTCCAATCACAGGCTCTCGATTTTTTCGCATTCAACAAAAACTCATCCGTATAAAAACTGATCTTAAAAATTGGGTTAAGACCAACTATAGACATATGCCCAATAAACTGGTTACAAATGAGGAAAAAATAAAGGAATTACAGCTAAAATTGTGGTGCCAGCCTTTTAATGTCATTTTAATTAAGCATATCAATCGGCTGAAAATCCAAAGGGAGAAACTTCTTCTCTTTAATCAGAAAGCTTGGGGCCGCTCTGGAAGAAAAATTTGGTTAACTCAAGGGGATCGCAACTCTCGCTTCTTCCATAATAGAATGAAAAAATCTATGGCTAACATGACTATTTTTAGACTAAAAAATGAAGTAGGGCAATGGGTTGATTCTCATGACGACCTAACTCACCTACTGTCTGATTCATTCAAAAATCGTTTTCGATCCGCCCACACATCTATTAGGGAAATTGATTTGAGCTTTCTCCAACCTTTTATCTCTACAGCTGATGTAAACTCTTTACTTGCTCCTGTCACGTCAGAAGAAATAAAAGATGTCTTCTTTGATATTAACCCGCTTAAAGCGCCTGGATTCGATGGATTTGGGGGTAAATTCTATCAGGCTTACTGGCCCATCATTGAAAATGAATTGGTCATTGCCGTCCAAAGTTTCTTTCATCATGCTAAATTGCCTCCGTCTTTGAACCATACTTTGATAACCCTCATTCCCAAAAAAGAGGCTCCTGAATCTCCAGATCATTTCAGACCAATTAGTTTAATTAACACTGTTTACAAAGCAATTTCAAAACTTATAGTTAACCGCCTCCGTCCTATTTTGCAACGGGAAATTAGTCCCCTTCAAAATGCATTTACTCAAGAACGCTCTATTCATGACAATATTTTGATTGCTCAAGAGGCTCGAATACATTTCAAAAGTCTCAAAATAAAAACAGGGTGGTGCGCCCTAAAATTAGACATGGAAAAAGCTTATGACCGGATCGAGTGGGATTTTCTTTGGCAAACTCTCAAGGCTTGTGGTTTCCCCCCACTTGGATCATCTGGATTAAGGAATGTGTTAGTAATGTTTCCTATTCAACCAAAGTAAATGGTCAACCCTCCCCTTGGTTCCGACCATCTAGGGGTCTGCGACAAGGTGACCCCCTGTCACCTTACCTTTTCATTTTATGTATGGAAGTTTGTATTCGAAAACTAACTCTCCAAAGTCAATCTCGAGATTCGGGTATCGGTTTTAAGTTGCATCCCCAAGCGCCAATATACCCCTGCCTAATGTTTCTTTGATGATAGCCTCTTATTTTGCAAAGCAACTACCTCGGCTTGTAGGAATTTAAAAGCGTCCTTGATGACTTCGTGGTCTTTCCAGGTCAATTAGTGAATTTTCATAAATCTACTATTATTTTCTCTAAAAAGGTCTCCTCCAACCGAAAAACGACTCTAGCCGCTCATTTTAATATGTTGCCTAATTCTTCTCTGGGACGGTACTTGGGAATTTTCTTTAGTTCCCATCACCCCTCTAAAGCTGACCTTGCTCATTGTTCAGAAGACTGATTAAAGGATTAACCTTTGGGAATCGGGGTTTTTGTCCAAAGCTGGGCGGCTCACCCTCATTCAAAGTAATCTTGAAGCTCTACCGTCTTATACATGTGCCTCCACTATGCTTCCTCCGGATTTTGCTAAATCCATTGATACTCTACACAAGAATTTTTTTTTGGCGACAAAATAAAGATAAAAATGCAATACCTCTTATTGCATGGGATAAAATCTGCACTCCCAAAGCACAAGGTGGCCTTGGCCTAAGAAAAACGCTTCCTATGAACAAAGCGTTTATAGCAAAATTGGGTTGGAAAATCCTTACGAAACCTACCAATTTTTGGGTGAAACTAATAACGCAAAAATATCTAAAGGGTCAGTCCTTCTTTAACTGCAAATCAAAGCCGCACGATTCACCAATATGGAAAAAATCTTACTCCAAAGATCTCTTCTGCAAAAAGGTATTCGGTGGAAAATAGGTGATGGCTCCCAAATTCTTTTTTGGCTTCACAACTGGTGTGCTGATGAAAATTTAATGGAAAAACTTAAATTATCAGGTAATCAGGTTGATCTTAATATTCGTCTAAAAGAGTTCATTCTTCCTAATAGAACTTGGGATTTTGACAAACTAAAGCTCTTGCTGCCGGATTGCATTATTAATTCCATCAAAGGCATTCCTCTGCCAGTAAACCCCTTTCCGGATGAGCCTATTTGGGGTCCTAGCTCTTCAGGCCTATTTACGGTTAAATCCGCTAACTGGCTGGCTCATAATCTCTCGCCAAGTCTAGAAAAATGGCCGCATCGATGGATCTGGAATCTTGATATCCCACCTAAACTCAAAATTTTTATGTGGCGAATTTGTCACAACAGTCTTGGGGTTAGAGATGTCCTTGCTAAGCGCAATATAATCCCTTTTAACCATTGTGCTATTTGTAACACTCACGAGGAATCTTTAGACCATCTTTTTGGGGGATGCCACCATCTCATCCCCCTTTGGCAGCTTCAGGATCTAAAGGTGTGGATTCCTCACACCTTACATCGGGACACTCTTCTAAATACAGTGTCCAAAATCAGACATGATAGATCCTCCACTATCAAATTTGTTTTCCTTATATGGAGTATATGGAAGGAAAGAAATTCTATTATCTTTCATAATGATTCTCTTAATGTTCACAGGATTCTGCATAAAGCAAAATTTTTATTCTCAGAATGGAGTCTGAGGAATGCAGTGGACTTCTGCAACTCCTCTGGTTCCCCGTTTTCCCCTTCCTCCCTTCCGCCTTCCTCTCCGGTGTATCCTTCTTCCATTCTCGTTTCTTGGGAGCCACCTCCCACCTCTTTCTTCAAGCTCAACTTCGACGGCTCGGTTCGCGGTGCTTCTGCAGCAGCAGGTATTATCATTCAAGATGCTGATGGCCATCTCCTCAAAGCTACAGCTTTCAACCTTGGCTATTCTTCCGTGTTCATTGCCGAGGCTACTGCTCTTCAACATGGGCTCCGCCTAGCTATCCAGAACAATATTCGTCAGCTCCAAATTGAAGGTGATAATCTTATGGTCATCAACTCAGTAAAAGATATCTGGTCTCCTCCTTGGCAGATTGCTCATATCATCAAGGATATCCAAGCTCTTCTTTGTTCTCTCTCTTCGTGGGCTATTCGTCATGTCTACCGGGAAGCAAACAAAGCAGCAGATTGGATCGCCAACATCGGTCATTTAGTGGATTCTCAGTTTACTATAGATGATTGTACTCATTCTGCCCTTCATTCTATTCTTGTAAATGATAAGGTTGGAGCTCCCCTCGTGCGGAGGGTCTCTTAACCTTCTTTTTTCCTTACCTTATAAAAAAAAAAACTTGAAATCCAAAATACATTTAACAACTCCATACAAATTAAAATAACAAATGTATACGAATACGACAAATATAACTATAGTTTAGATCGAAAGCGAGTTCATGAAGAGATCGAATCGACGTTCCGGCTTAGTTCTTAAATCGGAGTACTTGTTGTAAAACCAACTTATATAGTTAGTTATACTAAAGATCCTTGCTTTAATTCTCATAGCTACACTTCCATATAAAAGATCAACTTACTAAGCATAAGAAAATCTATTATAAATTCGATGTAGAAAACAAGTAGATTTAATAATAACACACATTTATATTCTTGAAGGATTCAACTACCTCCAATCAGTTCTTCATAATCAAAATTTCACTCAATAAAACTCATCACATATTTAGCTTTCGCTCATAGCTTAAAACCAGATATGTGGTCAACAACTCTTGTAAACACACAAATAACACTTTGAATAATTTTGTATTTATATAAAAGGCTTATTAAGCTCAGCACATGAATTCACATAAAACACGGATATAGGTTCGAAGGTGGAAGGACATGTGTGTACCTTGAAACGATTCCCAATAATCCGACATTCTGGATAATCAACTATAGCTCGAACTTCATAAATTATCTCCATATACATACTCCAACAACGACCTCAAAACAATAACAACAATCATTAACCATCCTCACAACAATTTAGATAAACAAATTGAATAATCACTCATACTTTCCAAGCTCTTCCAAAAACTAACCACAACCCTTATATGCAACCCATTCTACTTATCCAACTCACAACATCAATTTCTATCTCTAATTAATCTCATTCTGATTTCAAAGAGTATTATCGAACAACATAATTTATAAAAATCAGTTTTTATAAACTTACTTAAGAGGATTAATTCATATTAGAAGATTCAATCCATTAAGAAAGATAAAATATTCAATCTTTAAGTTTAACAACTCTTATCATAACTAAATTTGCAAATCAATAACAAAATTGAGAAATAAATTTATCTCTGGAATCAGAATATAAAATCCTATTGCATCAGACTTGAACTGGAATCAAAGAAGAGGAGGAATTAAGAAAATTTAACTTATACCTTCATCTAACAATTGGGTTTTATGAACCAAGTGAGAGAAAGATCGAAAGAGCACCCAACATCAACACAACAGCAGCAGCAGCGTCGCCGAAGCCGCGAAAACAACATCAGAAACTCGTGGCAGCAGCATGCACGAAGCAGAGGAGAGAGAAAATGGACAGCATCAATGCATAACTTCAAGAAGCGATATCTTACAGCTCCGAACTCCGAATTGAGCGATTTTTGAGTCTAAATTCATTAACTTTTCGAGATCTACAACCTTAATGCAATAAACAGAGACAAAAATGATTGCCTGTTGCTTGGAACAGACAGACAGAACAGAGGTGAGAGAAAAGAGGGAATTTTGGGGTTTGTTTTTAATTTGGGTTTCTTCAATTCTCGATCTACTTGGAGTAATTAAACTGAAATTTTGAAGAGAACAATTGATCAATGGGAAATATGCTTTGGCACTTGATTGAGAAGACACGAAGAAGAGAGAGTGATGCTCTGGCATCTAGAGTAGATGACACGAGTGAGGAGAGATAAATTGTGAAAAATGGGTTTCTCTTTATTTCAAAGCTTAAAATCCTTAACTCAATATTTCTATTATATAAAATCCATAATAACTTATTTGTGCTTGGAACTTACTTTAGACGATAAATAATAATTCTCAAAGTAATTTCCTTACTAATATGAACATAGCTAACTTTGACTAAAATGTGTCTAAAAATATCAGCTATTATACTTATCAAATATCATTTATAAAGTCGTTATTAAACCTGCTTAAAATATGGGCTATTACACTCTACCACCCTTAAAATAAATTTCGTCCTCAAAATTTACAAATGTAAAACTTTATATCATTTCAAAACAAATAGATCACATAAAACATTTCAAACGAAAATCAAATCAATCGACTCTTAACTAAACTCCAATACCTCGAATGATTAATTGCTTCCCAAACGAATAATCACTAAACTTCAACTACGAACTTTCCATAATCTCAATCTATATAACTCGATCTTCCTCAAATAACAATTCACACTCCAAGCTAAAACCCCCAATACATTTTTTTTTCACCTTTTCAAATTTCAATCTCAATACTCAACCTTCAATATCTCAACCTCTATTCCTCAATTCTTAACCAACTAATATACCAAATCAATTTCAAACAATCCCAAAAATCTTTCTTGAACTCAAATGCCATGATATGAAGATCATGACAACTCTAAAACAACCTTACTCTGATACCACCTGTAACAGCCCGCACTTCCGAGCTGCTAGCTAAACACACTTAAGATACACAAAACACAACCAACACTTAACAAACCTCGAATTCACATTTATTCGCAGCGGAAACAAAACCTATAAAAATGATCCTGGATCTGTGGGTTAGGGTGTAGCACCCCGTAATTTTATACCTATTTAGTAATTATTTATATTATTTTAGTTTATAAAAAAGTAACTTAAAATATTATGTTATTAAATATATTTTGTTTCCCACTTATTGACTTTACCTTAGAATGAGTCAAAAGCTAATTCCTAATATCCTAGTTTAAAAACCTAAGACCTAATTGTTATAAGGAGAGAGAAAATAAGTTAAGAAAACAAAAACCAAAAGAAAAAAAAAAATTAGAAGAGCTTCAATGCTGCTCTTCCTCCCAGCGTGCTTTCTCCCTTCTTCTACATTTTTTTTTTCTACTTTCTCCAACCAAACACCACCATTAAAGCTACTAAGTATTTATCAACCATCTTCATCTCCAGTTCGTTAGTTTTCAAAGAGAGGATTTGGTTCTTGGGCTTGCGGATTTCGGGTCGAAAATAAGATCAAAGAACTGTTTTTTTTTAGTCTTTTATAGTGTGTTTCACCCTTATTACTTCCCCTTAATCAAGTAAGATTCTTTGTCATACTTTAATTTCAGTTTTGGCTTAATTTCGGATTGGGGTTTTGTTAGTTTAGGGTTCTTGAGATAAATTGAATTGGGGGTTTTGATTTTAATTGTTTGGGTGTGGAATTGAATGAATAGAATGTTTATTTAGGTGTTTAGTAGTTAGTTTAGATTAATGGAATGTTAAGTAAACTTGTTGTTCAAAGAAATTTGTGGTGTAGTTCGTATAAATTACCTGTCAGTTCGTAAAATGCAGTTTCAAGCAGTTTCTGGGCATTTTTAGCAAAAATACGATTTCACAAAAGTTGTTAGTATTAAAATTTTATCCAATATAGGCTCAATAAATGCTTGATTTGGATCTCGTAGGAGGAAGTTATGTCCATTTTAAGTTTCTTTTAAAATTGATAAATTGTATAGTTAGTTTCGAGTGTTTCAAGTTTGAATGTTTTCATATGAATGTTGATTTAATATAAACTAAGGGAGATTTTAGTATTGTTGATATTGATTACTTTGGTAATCAAAGGTAAATGACAGTTTAAGTAAATAAGTTATAAGAATTAGTTATACTTACTTTTTTCTTTTATAAAAAAAAGGGGTTGATGTTTTATAAAATTAAAGTTAATAAAAGCTCATTAACTATTTTAACCAAATCTATTAATATTTATTAAGTACATGTATGATATATTGTAGATCCCGGTTTCATTGGTGAGCCGTTTTGACTGAGCTAGTTGGTTTGCTATAGTTTAAAAGGTAAAATTCCTTACTCAAATCTTTAATAGTTACGATAAAAGTCTACAAAAGATAAGATTTCAACTAAAACTTTCATTGTTACGAGAAAAGATTATAAAGGTATGTATCTCTCTTGAGTTGAGGTTGGTTTGAATAGGAGGATGTTCCTCCTAATACAAACAGTTTGTTTTCAAACCTTGAATTATAGAATAGTTACAGGAAAAGATTTATGGATAGTTTTATGTTTTTGAAACGGTTGGGATTGCCTTTGTGGCGTCTCAAGGAATTGGAACCTTGTCGGGATGGTCTCGACATTTCAGAATAGTTGGGGGGTACGTTGATCAATACCTCGGACTTAGATCTTCTGCTACGAGTTGGCCGTTTGTGGGGTGTGCACACTAGGGGCCTTCGTCTATAAGTTATCCGGAGGGCTTAGCTAGCCCAAAGGCAAGGAAAGTTTGTTCCATTCCATAGATTTTATAACTCCATCTTTGTGAAGGTAAAGGAAAGAAAGGATTTGTTTTAAGGAAAATAAAGAAAAGGATTTGATTTAGAAAGGAATACAAGAAAAGGTTTTATAAAGCTTGCTACTTATTATTTTGATTCAAAAGAAGATGATTTGTAGGATATATTATTATCCTACCTGCATATATGTTTGGCTTTACTGTATGAATCTTGCTCAGCCAGTTTGGCTGATACTACATGCCCGATATGTGCAGGTACATGAAGATCTTACATGTTGGGAAAGTTATAGTAGTTCTTACATGTTGAGACTTAAAGTTGTAATATTAATTCACCTAAACCTTGACTGGACTGTAATAGTTTAGTTAAGTTTTGCTTTGACTTAGATTCAGTCTACGTAGCTTATCCTTAACGGTTATTCTTGCAATAACTGTGGAATAACATTTTTGGAATTTCGGGTAATTATGCATGGATGTGGATCCTTTTGATCTGGATAAGGATTATTGAGAATTTGGAGTGCTGGTTTTATTGAAGGAGGTTTATAATTGGACGCGAGTCCTAAATTAAATTTTAGGCAGTCCATTTTTCAGACGAAGCTTTGCCGATTTTTCTATAGAATTTTTATATCATTTAATTTAGATAGTAACTCGAAATTCAGGGGTGTTATAGTTGGTATCAGAGCCAAAGGTTTGAGTTTATGGCTAGAGCCTAGAGTTGAGCTTAGAGTGGTCTAGAGGATTAGCCACCAGTTTAGTGCCAAGGTGTAGGGCCTTAGGTTAGCTCTAGAGGTTATCCTTGAGTTGTGGTCTAGGATTGAGACCTAGAGTTGTGACCATCGGTTTAGTGCCTATCGGGATCTCCAAATTCCTTTGTTTATTTTGAAACTATGTTTTTAGGAGAAAGTACCTCTCCCTACGTGGATTGTTCATCACCATTAAGACCACCAACGGCCGGGGTGCGTGTTAATGATGAAGAATAATGTACGAAAGTTTTAATCATTGTTTTGATTGGAAGTTGGATCTATCCCTACCTTGAGGTAGTTTTTTTGTGACCTAGTAGGTTGTGCCTAGAGTTGTAACCTTAAGTAAGACTAAATAAATGAAAGTATTAAAATTTGAAAAGCCGAGGTAAGATTGAGATATGGGAAGTAAGGGATTACATGTGGTTGTTGTGTATGGTAGTTGTTGTGGATCCCTCTTATGTGGATGTTTGACTTGATAACGTCAATGAGTTTGGTAAGTGTGGAAATAGTTGAGTTCTATGTTTGATTCAAGTTAAGTTGTGCTTGCTTCCATGTTTGGAATGATTGGCTAGTAAAGGTAAATCATTTCGAGTATATCCTTGTTTGGTTGTGATTTTAAGTTGGTGCATAGCCGAGAGTGTGCTATAAGTTCAAGTTTGAGTCGCCTGATGCGAAATTTAGTTTCATTTGTTTACGGGAACTCTAAGGTGACTTTCCGTCTTGATATTAATCTTTATCGTCACCTATTTCATTTAAGTATCTAGCTCGTTGGGTCTTATGTTCGCATTAGAACGAACTATTATAGTGGATAATGGTGAACCTTATTCTATTCAAAGTGGCACTCCCTTTTATTTTTTTTATTTTTATTTTTTGCTCTTGTGTGTGTTGTTGTGTTAGACTCACCCATCTCCCGTACTTTGTCCATCTTTTGGCCTTGAGAATGTTTAGTGATTAACTACTTGATTCTTGAATTGCAAACTGATTGAGTTGCGTGATGGTATATACGAATTGTAGTTGGTGTGAATTGTTAATTGAAAACCATACAGGGAATGGTTTGGTTATGTCTTGGATATACTAGTCTTGTTGACTAAGTGCTATGAATTGACTGGTTAGTGTATGATTGTGTGCTGAGGCTATAACAAGAGTTGAAGCTCGAGTTATTAGCTCTCTTGGTCATGCCTATAGACCTTGTTTACGTGAGGTTAAAGTCGTCTAGCGGGTCATGATATGACTATCTACTGTAAGTTATCGTGTTCTGTTGACTTTCATGGAGTATTTGTGGTGATGTGTATAGCTAAAGGAAAAAGGAATTAGTCCAAGTGGGTCGGTTTCTCGTAGCATACCCGTGACTAGTCAAAGTCAGCTCATAACATGTTATGGGTCAATCATTTAACCCTGATAAAGTATTACTGTACATTTGTCGGTGTCAAGGAGTCGGTTTGAGACCCTTATAGAACAACTAGTAACCGTCATATATCTAGTAGGGTTATGGAGTGGTGACATATGCAAGGCATAACGTCAACTCGAGTCATGTCGATGGTGGGACGCGTAGTTCCCTGTTATGTGATTTGTTTAGTAGTGATCAAGGTCTAATAACACTAAAACGGTTAGCGAGTCTAATATAGACTGGTTTAACGAAGAGAGTCTCTTCTCATTGAGTTTAATGTTAGGAGTATAAGTTGAAGTAATCTAACTCTTTGGTTTAAAGTCATTGCAAAGTTCTTGATTGGTAGTCACTAACCTTAAATGACAAGTTACAAACTCCACAGTTTCTTGCACTTGTCTAATGAAATGACTGTAGTTGTGGATTATAGTTGTATCATGTTAATTGGTTAAGAACCCCGAGATAACTTGGTTATAACTTAAAACAAGCTCTCTTTTGTGTCGCCCTAGGGCGTTAGACGCCCACTTAAAGTTGAACAAATTATCGTTAATGACCTAGATGCCATTAGGAATGGTTTAATGTGCGCAAACTCAATTTACTTAAGTCTTGTCCGAAGAATGAGACTAAGTTATTATAGTGGTCAAAGTGTGTAATTGATTAATTGGATTAAGTTTTAAGTGAGTAAGGGTTAAGTGTATCATATCGCAAGTCTATGACTAGTTGTTTGAGTTGAAACTAATGAATTTAATAGAAACTAAGGAAGTATAGTGGACCATATCTAGTTCATGAACCTCGAGAAGTGAGTTTAAGTTAACTCTTGATTGCTATGTTTGGAGTGTTTTCGGTAGGCAAGGGTAATACCACCACCATTGTCTATGGAGTCGTTAGTTTATGTGATTCACGTATCCATGCACGACTTGAAATTTTATTTCGTGAAACTATAGTGTGTGAACGGTTTATGATGTGTTATGAATGTGTGTTAGTTTTGAGATATGAATCTAAAAAGGAGTTTCATATAAAGTAAGCTTTAGTTTCATGTAAATAGGGCATAACATTTTCTGTAGTACCTTAGTAGCTCGATTTGGCCCTGTTTGGTCAACGAGTAAGTTACCCTACCAAAGGCTATGTGAGATTGTTCAATTTGTTTGTGTAGTGTGTGAAAGTGATTTAGACATGTTTTAATTAAGGTTGTGGATTCGTTCTCGAATCGATCTAGAAATGATTTTTCTACAACGATTTAAGTGAATTTGGGAAAAGTTAAGAACACATTTCTTTTAGATTTTTTTTTTTTGAAAGGGGGTAAGTCTCCCACGGATTGTGAGCTTTGAAGGTCTCTCAATGGAGCTTTCTACCGCTCTATGATGTGTTTTGAGTATTACTAAGTAATAAGAGACTTGGTGTTTAGTAAAGAATATTTGAATCGTGTTATGTGCTTTAAACTTGTCTGGGTTTCGACCCAAGTAACGTGAATAGTTGGATGGCCGACCCCATGGTGGGGGTTTCAAGTCTCCACGCCTCCCACTGTCAGGACTATGAGTCAAACCAATGCCGGAGATTTTAAACTCCACCTTTGTTGTTAGGGTTATGTTCGACCCCATTGTCAGAGGTTTCAAGCCTCAACACCCTAGTAGTGAAAAAAAATGCCTTATTATTTGGATTAATTGGATCCTCGTCAAGAAATTATTTCAAAGCGATAGAGCTTAGCATGTTGTTACTTCGTGTCTAAAAGACTGTTGTGACAGTAGAATGATTGAGCAAAGTTATGCAAAACAAGAGTGCTATAAAAGGGTCATTTGTTATTGGATTTCCAATAAAGAATCGTTTTGAAAGAAAGAAAATTGGTTGTGTCCATATTCAAGCGTAAGGTTATTTAAGTACTCTTTGGATGAAAGTGCTTAGTGTGTTTTGATGTGATTGTCGTGGTGTCATTGATTACGTGAGAGTCATAAACTCCAAAATACGTGCTATGAATGTTTATGGGTTAGAACTCAGCCCAATGTTGATGCGACCGTTAAAGTATTTTGTTTTGCCATTTGTGGTAGGTCCTGGTGATTGTGAGTGTTATAATAACTTGAAGTTGAAGTTCTAGACGTCGAGTTGTGAATTGTTCTACGTTTTTTAGGCGAGTACGCCCAACCATGTAATGGGGAGTTCATATGGTATGAGTCTTTACTTCTATTTTTAGAAGAGAGATATTACTCTCGGTTCGGGTTAGTTGTTGCTCTGCGAAAGCGTTGAGTACTGGATTTGGAAATGCTTTTATGTATTGTGATTATAACAGGTTTAGAACACCTTTTCTCATTTCGAGTTGTCCACTTTACAAAGGGAACTCCGCCGGATTTTCGAGAAAATCCTAGGTTATTATTTAAAACGCTTGTGAACCATACTGTAGTTATGAATTCAATTCCACACTCTACGACATAGTCCAACGAATGTGATGGTAAGGGAGTTGATTCCCAAGTTTATCGGTCCATATGTGATCCTTGAAAGGATAGTTGATTGTGTTTGTAATGTATTCCATGTTTCTTAGTTATGATATCGTATCAGTTTCTCTTCACATGATGATAGTTGGAGTTCTAGTTGAGACTCTAGACCAATAGATTCGTAAGACCCGTAAGGTTGAGAAATGGATAGTAAAGGTTTTGTGGTCAAACCACAACACCGAGGAACTACTCGTCAGACCGAGGATGTCACGTATTTTATGTGTCCTCATCTCTTGTTCATGTTATTGTTAGTTACGAGGGCGTAACTTCCTTTTTAGGGGGGTAGATTTCGTGCCAATTATGTGTTTAGTGCTAAAAGTTGTTATGATTTCATATGTGATGTATACCTTAATGTCTACAGTATACATAATTCGTGTATAATTAGAAGTTTTATGGTAAAGTTTTATGGTAAACCTTGTAATATGTTGCATGTTTTACTTCTTATAGTATGAACATTTTAGTTGAAATGGTTGTATGTCTAAAAGGGTGATCAAATGAATTGATCTATGAGGTGCTGGTTCTACTTGTTATGGTATGAATATTTTAGTTGGAATGATTGTTTGGTTATAAAGGTGATCAATGGAATTGATCTATGAGAAAGTGAATTAGTTGCCGGAGATGTTCTCCGAAATGATTTGGTTGTTGGAGATGTTATCCAGAGTGATAGTAGTTGGCTAACCTATAGAGTTAATGAGCTGTTTTCATAAACAAGAGTACAAGTTTAAGCATTTGAGTAATACTTTAAGTTTCGGGACGAAACTTATTTTAAGGGGGTAGATTGTAACACCCCGTAATTTTATACCTATTTAGTAATTATTTATATTATTTTAGTTTATAAAAAAATAATTTAAAATAATATGTTATTAAATATATTTTGTTTCCCACCTATTGACTTTACCTTAGAATGAGTCAAAAGCTAATTCCTAATATCCTAGGTTAAACATCTAAGACCTAATTGTTATAAGGAGAGAGAAAAGTTAAGAAAAAATTAGAAGAGCTTCAATGTTGCTCTTCCTCCCAGCGTGCTTTCTCCCTTCTTCTACATTTCTTTTCTTTTTTTTCTACTTTCTCCAACCAAACACCACCATTAAAGCTACTAAGTATTTATCAACCATCTTCATCTTCAGTTCGTTAGTTTTCAAAGAGAGGATTTGGTTCTTGGGCTTGCAGATTTTTGGTCGAAAATAGGATCAAAGAACGGTTTTTCCGAGTCTTTTATAGTGTGTTTCACCCTTATTACTTCCCCTTAATCAAGTAAGATTCTTTGTCATGTTTTAATTTCAGTTTTGGCTTAATTTCGAATTGGGGTTTTGTTAGTTTAGGGTTCTTGAGATAAATTGAATTGGGGGTTTTGATTTTAATTGTTTCGGTGTGGAATTGAATGAATAGAATGTTTATTTAGGTGTTTAGTAGTTAGTTCAGATTAATGGAATGTTAAGTAAACTTGTTGTTCAAAGAAATTTGTGGTGTAGTTCGTATAAATTACCTGTCAGTTCGTAAAATGCAGTTTTAAGCAGCTTCTGGGCATTTTTAGCAAAAATATAATTTCACAAAAGTTGTTCGTATTGAAATTTTATCCAAGATAGGCACAATAAACGCTTGATTTGGATCTCGTAGGAGGAAGTTATGTCCATTTTAAGTTTCTTTTAAAATTGATAAATTGTATTGTTAGTTTCGAGTGTTTCAAGTTTGAATGTTTTCATATGAATGTTGATTTAATATAAACTAAGGGAGATTTTAGTATTGTTGATATTGATTACTTTGGTAATCAAAGGTAAATGGCAGTTTAAGTAAATAAGTTATAAGAATTAGTTATACTTACTTTTTTCTTTTATAAAAAAAAGGGGTTAATGTTTTATAAAATTAAAGTTAATAAAAGCTCATTAACTATTTTAACCAAATCTATTAATATTTATTAAGTACATGTATGATATATTGTAGATCCCGGTTTCATTGGTGAGCCGTTTTGACTGAGCTAGTTGGTTTGCTATAGTTTAAAAGGTAAAATTCCTTACTCAAATCTTTAATAGTTACGATAAAAGTCTACAAAAGATAAGATTTCAACTAAAACTTTCATTGTTACGAGAAAAAATTATAAAGGTATGTATCTCTCTTGAGTTGAGGTTGGTTTGAATAGGAGGATGTTCCTCCTAATACAAACAGTTTGTTTTCAAAACTTGAATTATAGAATAGTTACAGGAAAAGATTTATGGATAGTTTTATGTTTTTGAAACGGTTGGGATTGCCTTTGTGGCGTCTCAAGGAATTGGAACCTTGTCGGGATGGTCTCGACATTTCAGAATAGTTGGGGGGTACGTTGATCAATACCTCGGACTTAAATCTTCTGCTACGATTTGGCCATTTGTGGGGTGTGCACACTAGGGGCCTTCGTCTATAAGTTATCCGGAGGGCTTAGCTAGCCCAAAGGCAAGGAAAGTTTGTTCCATTCCATAGATTTTATAACTCCATCTTTGTGAAGGTAAAGGAAAGAAAGGATTTGTTTTAAGGAAAATAAAGAAAAAGATTTGATTTAGAAAGGAATACAAGAAAAGGTTTTATAAAGCTTGCTACTTATTATTTTGATTCAAAAGAAGATGATTTGTAGGATATATTATTATCCTACCCGCATATATGTTTGGCTTTATCTGTATGAATCTTGCTCGGCCGGTTGGCCGATACTACATGCCCGATATGTGCAGGTACATGAAGATCTTACATGTTGGGTGTGGGGTGTGGGCTGAGAGCAACGTTCCACCAACTTTTACTAGTTAAAGTTATAGTAGTTCTTTAACCGCTGCACTATTTATGTATACGTATTATCATTTTGAGACTTAAAGTTGTAATATTAATTCACCTAAACCTTGACTGGACTGTAATAGTTTAGTTAAGTTTTGCTTTGACTTAGATTCAGTCTACGTAGCTTATCCTTAACGGTTATTCTTGCAATAACTGTGGAATAACACTTTTGGAATTTCGGGTAATTATGCATGGATGTGGATCCTTTTGATCTGGATAAGGATTATTGAGAATTTGGAGTGCCGGTTTTATTGAAGGAGGTTTATAATTGGACGCGAGTCCTAAATTAAATTTTAGGTACCCATTTTTCGGACTGAGCTTTGCCGATTTTTCTGTAGAATTTTAATATCATTTAATTTAGATAGTAACTCGAAATTCAGGGGTGTTATACAGGGGCCCACAACAGAACAACTTGAAAACCAAATATCAGATTATAGAATACTTCTAAGTAAGGCATCTAACTATAACCTCAACCCACCATTTTATAACATAAAAATCTTCCTCTTGCTCAATAAACATATTCCAAGTCCTCGACATCAACCCGGCAAAATCACTAACAATGAACTCTGCCCCCACCAGGACAGGTTCCAAGAACAAAAGCAGAAAAAACTGAGTACACACACTGTTCAACCAGAAATTCATTTTAGTGGCTTAAAATATAGTTGCGCAGTTTATTACTCATCAAGTGGAACAACCCCAAAATTCAATATACTTAAAATCAAATAGTTAAAAAAATATTTTTATTACAACACCAGCAACCCCTAACTAGAAAGTCCGATAAAGAGTACAAATACATCTACAACAGATAATAAGTTTCTTTCCATAAGGACAAAGTTCAACAACAATTGATTACATAAGTTCATCCCAAAGCGTCATTTTTGGTGGCTTAAGACCATTCATATACAATTCATGCTAGAATTCAGTATGCTTCACAAGTAAGGCGCCTGCTTAAAATTTCAGGATTACTATCCTTGCACAATCGCATTACAGTAAGAATTTATATCATAAAGATCACCACTTAGATCATTCAAAACCCTTTAGGTCTATAGCGTTTAATTACTTGGGTAAAGTGAACACGAATAGAGAGGGGCTCCTTACACAAGGAACCGACTGTCTCTAGACTAATGGAGGTCGTCACCCCACCGTTTAAATAATTATGCTTGCAAGCCTTAACCAGGACATGTCCCATATTTAATATCTGCTGGACTTCACCCACCCAGGTTGGGTTCGGAAGGAGATCACCCATCCTCCAAGGGTTGTTGTTCATACCGTACCTTATTTGGTATCAGCCTTTACCCACTTGTATCCATAATTTACTTACATCAATAGTTTAAATGTACATTTTATTGATACCACTTGTATTCGTAGTTTATTTGCATAAATAGTTTAAACGTACAGTTTATCAATACCACACATATTCCAAAGAAAACATATTCATGTATGGAGAGGAAAAAGAATCACAACTACTATAGTATCGCTAATCATTGCAAGACTTGAATCTTCTTTTGAAATCTTTTGTTTTATGTTAACAATTTCACATATTGGTTAGGTATAAAGATATAAGGAAATAATCAATTCTTTACTGCTTGTAAAAGTCATATAGGCACTTAGTGGGCTCATTTAAACTTTATTAAAGGGTTAGTTAACTTGAACATGTGAAACTTTTGTCAAAATAATTGCAGCAATAACATTGAACTTAAAATGAACATAACTTCATGCTCGGTACTCCGAATGAGGAATTTCCAAAGCTTAACCTCAAGAACTTTTTGGTCATGACCCTACTCAAAGGAGCAATACCCGCTCCATAACACATAATGAGCAACTCGCTCCATAAATGTTGTTTACTTTCCCCATAAAACAATAACTAAATCATAATACTTTTTTTCTCAATAACACAAACTTATATTTTTCAAAACTTATACTCTTGTTCTCAATTCGTAACGCATATTCGATTCCAAAGTGTATCAACGACTTAAACTTCCGTCCGTAAATTAATATAAAACAAAACAGAGTTGAAATGTAATTAACATATCCAAAAAACCTGAACCTCATTAGTCTTATTATAACACAAACTCAAATCTCAAAATAATCTTACTATATATATATATGAAGTGATATACATAAAACGTATTCGAAATCCAATGTCTTTCCGCAGTCGAACCCATAACATAATCAAAATGTAAAATATGTTTCTTAAAGACTTATAAGATAATTAACTATTATCGGGACCCAATTATAAGCTCATACAATTAACCTGTAATATTTTACTTGTTGACTATAAGATATCCTCTAACACGTTTTGGCAATTCCCTTCATCGCACCAGTTTCTCTTTGCACTTAGACTTCCGTCTTTAACTTATAACAACTAACTATAGCATTCCAAAATTCTCATGATATGAATTTTCCCTTAAAGGTTTTCTTATCCCCAATACATGAACTCTCATTGCAAGAATATAACCTTATTACATTATTATAATTCACCTACAATTACTATGGCAAGTCAAATTATCTCACTCCATATTTCCATGTTATAATTAAATATTCTGTGATGCAATTTTCCATCTGAACTTCTGTATTTCCCAATACTCAAACTCGTTGTCCTGATCCTTCTTAAATTTATAATTCACAACCACGTCCCATGTATTTGTACTGAAAGCTCATATTAGTCTTAATACCATACGCTTAGTATTGTCATTATATAACTTTAATTACCAAGCTCTCTATTATCTAGATTTACTTTTTTTTTTCCGACTTCCATTTATATAATCTTACTCATCTAATAAGAGAAATTATGCTCCAAATTTTTTTTACTTGACCCTTTTGCGGATATTATCTATTATTACATAAGTATTGTAAATTATATCTTTCTAATCGATACTCTTCTAAACCACTACCAAGATATGGATCCTTTATTTCCTCAATATTTAATATCTCCTATCTCTAATACTTATTTTGGCTACACATCCTCTGAACTCACAAACCTCTCGTAACAACTCCATTAACTCATAAATCAATATTTGGCATTTGAAATTCACATCCAAATTACTATTCCCTAACTATCTAATCTAAGTCCACCACATAACATCTTCATTCTTAGTTAGAACCTCCCAACAACTACTTCGTCCTTCAACTATGACATCATAGATCTTCATTCTTATATAACCAAGCTTCATAGTATTTCCGGAGATATCTTCGGGTGATACCATTCAGCCTTGTTTATAGGCCACAAGTAAATCTTTGGATAGTTGTCTACTTCTAATAATACCCTCAAAGCGACAATTGTATTTCTTTAAAAGAACTTCACAAGTACCCATCTCACACCAAACTCATTCTAACTTAGATTCCAAACTCCATAAAACATAATTCATCTATGATATTCTGTAAAGATATAACTTGTTTCACAAGACTCAATACTTACGTGTTACCGAACTTAAATCCAAAAATAATGTTCATTAAATTGACCCAAATTTGAGAGACTTTTTTCTATGAGAACTTCTTCATAAAAATCTAAGTAGGAGTAAAGATCCTCCCCGTCAATAATAGAACTAGAACAACCTGATTTACAATTTCACGAGTCCATATTTGCTCATAATTCAAATTCATAATTTTCAAAGTTCATGATCATATATACTCAAAATCTCAAACCATAATAAAGAGTATTTCATACTTTCAGAATTCCATATAAAACTTATATTGCAAATATTTTGACAATTGTCTTATACCTGAAATTTTAACTCAACATCTTTGATCAAAATTCCTTATTTCTCTCTGAAACTTTCAAATATAACTATAGTTTAGATCGAAAGCGAGTTCATAAAGAGATCGAATCGACGTTCCGGCTTAGTTCGTAAATCGGAGTACTTGTTGTAAAACCAACTTATATAGTTAGTTATACTAAAGATCCTTGCTTTAATTCTCATAGCTACACTTCCATATAAAAGATCAACTTACTAAGCATAAGAAAATCTATTATAAATTTGATGTAGAAAACAAGTAGATTTAATAATAACACACATTTATATTCTTGAAGGATTCAACTACCTCCAATCAGTTCTTCATAATCAGAATTTCACTCAATAAAACTCATCACATATTTAGCTTTTGCTCATAGCTTAAAACCAGATATGTGGTCAACAACTCTTGTAAACACACAAATAACACTTTGAATAATTTTGTATTTATATAAAAGGCTTATTAAGCTCAAAGACATGAATTCACATAAAACACGGATATAGGTTCGAAGGTGGAAGGACATGTGTGTACCTTGAAACGATTCCCAATAACCCGACATTCTGGATAATCAACTATAGCTCGAACTTCATAAATTATCTCCATATACATACTCCAACAATGACCTCAAAACAATAACAACAATCATTAACCATCCTCACAACAATTTAGATAAACAAATTGAATAATCACTCATACTTTCCAAACTCTTCCATGAACTAACCACAACCCTTATATGCAACCCATTCTACTAATCCAACTCACAACATCAATTTCTCGTCTCTAATTAATCTCATTCGATTTCAAAGAGTATTATCAAACAACATAATTTATAAAAATCAGTTTTTATAAACTTACTTAAGAGGATTAATTCATATTAGAAGATTCAATCCATTAAGAAAGATAAAATATTCAATCTTTAAGTTTAACAACTCTTATCATAACTAAATTTGCAAATCAATAACAAAATTGAGAAATAAATTTATCTCTGGAATCAGAATATAAAATCCTATTGCATCAGACTTGAACTGGAATCAAAGAAGAGGAGGAATTAAGAAAATTTAGCTTATACCTTCATCTAACAATTGGGTTTTATGAACCAAGTGAGAGAAAGATCGAAAGAGCACCCAACATCAACACAACAACAGCAGCAGCGTCGCCGAAGCCGCGAAAACAACATCAGAAACTCGTGGCAGCAGCATGCACGAAGCAGAGGAGAGAGAAAATGGACAGCATCAATGCATAACTTCAAGAAGCGATATCTTACAGCTCCGAACTCCGAATTGAGCGATTTTTGAGTCTAAATTCATTAGCTTTTCGAGATCTACAACCTTAATGCAACAAACAGAGACAAAAATGATTGCCTGTTGCTTGGAACAGTCGGACAGAACAGAGGTGAGAGAAAAGAGAGAATTTTGGGGTTTATTTTTTATTTGGGTTTCTTCAATTCTCGATCTACTTGGAGTAATTAAACTGAAATCTTGAAGAGAACAATTAATCAATGGGAAATATGCTTTGGCTCTTGATTGATAAGACACGAAGAAGAGAGAGTGATGCTCTGGCATCTAGAGTAGATGACACGAGTGAGGAGAGATAAATTGTGAAAAATGGGTTTCTCTTTATTTCAAAGCTTAAAATCCTTAACTCAATATCTCTATTATATAAAATCCATAATAACTTATTTGTGCTTGGAACTTACTTTAGACGATAAATAATAATTTTCAAAGTAATTTCTTTACTAATATGAACATAGCTAACTTTGACTAAAATGTGTCAAAAAATATTAGCTATTATACTTATCAAATTCATTTATAAAGTCGTTATTAAACCTGCTTAAAATATGGGCTATTACAAAGGCCATATCTTGGTCATCAAAGAAACAAGCAACATAAGCTCTGTCATCAGCAGAAGCAGAGTACGTAGCAGCAACAAGTGCAGCATGTGAAGCGGTATGGCTTAAAAGAATTCTCGAAGATCTACAACAGCTTACAGAAGAACCAACAACTATCTACTGCAACAACATGTCTGCAATAACCATGTCAAAAAATCCAGTCTTTCACAGTCGTACGAAGCACATCGAGTTACGACACCATTTTATCCGAGAGCTGGTCGACAAACAAGAGATCGAGCTACAATTCTGTAAGACGGGGGAGCAACTAGCAGACATTTTCACAAAGGCAATTTCAGCAGAATAATTCATGCAATTCAGAAAACAACTCGGAGTTCAAGATTTTTCCCATTAGGGGGAGTGTTAAAATAATGTAGAAAAATCTAGAAAAACTATTTGTAAAAAATCCTAGAAATATCTAGATTTAGCTGGAAGTATGTAAAACATAGAAAAAAGAGTATAAAGAAGAAAAGTCTAGAGCTTCACAAAGTCGGTTGAATTACCGACATAGTGTAGTATAAAAAGGTTACTTGTATCTTGCAATGAGATGAATGAATGAAATACAACAATTTGCAAAGTACCACTAATTCTCTCTCCTCCTTTTCAAACAAAACACTCTACTCTTATAATCTAAATCCACCAAAAACTTCCGCCCAAAAATTTCTATCACATGGAGTATTAACAATGTTAATCATTTTCTAATTCACAAATTACATATTGACAATCTGTCAGCAACTACTTGAGTAAGTTTATTTCTTACAATCTTAAGTAGTTTACATTGGCCATAAGCAAGATTCCACAGCAGTTATCGATACAAAATTACACACCTGAAACTGTTTCAATCCATTCATTTGAATCAACTCATAGGACTAGTAACATGACAAATAAACTTTGAGTTGACTAATACTCCTCCAATTTATATCATTCTTCTTCCTCATCAAGAATGAATCCCGCCATCTCAAAGAAACAACTCGCTATGAACCCTTCGGTGGTGTGCCACTCAAATTCGAAACAAATCGGCGGACGATCAACACGCTCGCAGATGAAGATGGAAGACTTTGTATGCACATCTCCACCAAAGACACCAAATTCTCGCTTCATGTCTACATTCTTGTGCGTTACTTGAAATCTCTTATGTTATGCCACCAATACTTATTGCATAATCGCCGGTTACAACAGGATTCTTTTTGGAATCTCTCGCTCTAATTTTTCACACAAGTCCTGCATTTCAAAAAGAGGATTTTTATTTTACTACTACTCATTACTCAATGTGGTTATGCCATAATAGATGTTTCAACATGGAAAGTAGAAATACATTAGGGACTTAGCACTAGTGATAATTGTATTCCATACAAGTCACACATAATCTTAATGCATTGTCAGTTTAGTATACCACCGGAAATATATATATATATATATATATATATATATATATATATATATATATATATATATATATATATATATATAGGAAGTATAATTAATCAGTTTTACATGCCAATACAATAATTAGAACTTACTGAATTTGTGTGCATAATCTAAAAACTAAAAAGTAGGTGTATGATCTATGGGAACTATAGGAGTACCTTCATGAAGTCGTAACAATAACCGCCTACATATAAGGTGGTCGAAAGGGTGCTCCAGATGAGGCCATCCACATCCACAGCTGCTGAAGTTTGTGTTTCTATGTTATATAAAATCTCTATATCTACGTTAACATTGTTGGGTTGGGAATTCTCTCCAAATTCATCAAGATCAAACTCAGCCTTGCAAAAAGTAAACAAATTACACACAAGTGAATAACTTAATTGTATATTAAGCACATAATCTGCAAAAGTTAATTCAGAAATCGAGTATTTTGAAGTACTCTGATCTCGTACCCACCATATCGGATGAAACCATAAGGTGCAGATTAACATGATTGCATCCTTGTATCTGTTTGAGAAACTCCCTAAAGCAGATGAACCACAGCGTGCTAAGTTCATAAATCACTTCGAAAGAGAAGTAAATATGTTGTATATCAATTAATAAGTAAAGTGAGATCGACCTAGGGAGTGTAGAGATTTTGCTCACGCAATAAAACGTCTTAAGATTTGGACAGTCAAAATAAAGCTCCTCAAAGCCTGTGTCAGTATACATGAAATGCCTCATATGAGAACTTGCTGCTTTGATCCTATCAACACCATTTATTGTCAGTTGCTGAAGACTTGCTTCCTCAAGGAGTGTAAAATAAGTAAGGTCTTTTAATAGATCAGGCGCGTTTACTGAGCATCGATGAAGCACAAGCTTCTTGATATTACGACAAGCAGGCAGACTGATCAAACACTCCAAACCAACTCTACTACAACGAAATTTCTCAAGGTTAGTCTCTCTAATGTTAACACATTGGAGGGTGTCATCCTGAAAATCTACCATAGAAGCTGTCTTAAGCTTAGGAAAACTTGAGAGATTAAGGGTTATAAACCAAATACTGCAACGTGCCAAACTGAATAAGTTCAAGTCCTGGGCAACAACGGGCTATGTTGTTTAATGTTGTTTGGCGCCGCAATAGAACATTCCATAGCCACAATTGTCGCAGAGAAGAAAACTTATCCACCTTCTTGATAAGCTTTTCTTCACTTATAGATAAATCGCCCCCCGAATTTGCACGCTTCTATGCCAAGAGATCTCAACCATATGGAAGCCCGTAGAAACGAGTAGGGAAACTCGTAACATATATCTGCCTCCAAGAAACCTCGAAAACAATTAATGTCTTGTGTTTGCACAAACATTCTCATCTCCTCAACCTTAGCTCCTTGAAGCAACTCCATAAACTGATTAACACGATCAAATTCAGAGCCAATTACGGCTACGTCGAATGCTCATTCGAGCACTGGAGTCTCTGTTGTTGAATTAGTTGGAGCAAGCCATTAGATGCATCATCCATGAATTTGTCCCTTATTTCTTCAATTGTTGACTCTTGTTGCCCACCTTCGAGTCTTAAGCGCTTTTTCCAATGCATATGAGTTATGATCGTAATGCAAATCGATCCGATATTCGTATGAACTGCAGAAGCTATCTTTCCAGATACTAGCCAACGCGCATGTTTCTTTGACGGGAAGAAATGATAGAATGCAATGGATGATGTCTTTTGGCAATTCTGAAATCCAATCCACCATCGTTTCTTTCAGTTTATCTGCATCATTATTTAAGAACAAAGAGTATCATGCTATACGATCGAACTACTCATATTAGACATAAACGAACTAATCTTTCTACCGCCAAACCTTAGCATCTATTTTAACACGGAGTCAAGTGCGAGTATTAGATTGTAACAAAAGATATTACATTATACATATAAATTGACACAAATTCTTAAAGATGAACTTATTAATCTTTCATAGAAAGATGAATAATACATGTAAAAGGCCATCAAGATTTAAGAATGTACATACAAAAATCACAACATTAATTACTCCCTCTATGTTACTATGTTAGTTAGTTGCAAAATTAACGAAAGTCAACCTTAACTACCATTAAAATCTTGCATGCATCACGTATAAAGTTACATGATGATGTATATTTTCTTTCATAAACCAATTCTCATTCAGTCGCAATCATAATGACAGTACATTAAGTAACTTATATCTTCATTACTGAATGTAGTAATTGTTCTATTGAGAAATGAATTATTTGTAATAATTTCATAATTTTATAAAAAGAAACTAATGTTTGAACAACATTATGAAGTAAAACAAAACTAACTGCAAAGATTTCATGAATAAAATGCATAAGAATTCGATCAACATACATTTTTAGAAACAACATTATACGAAATATTTAATTAAGCATTAATACCTTTAACTTCTCTTTTGTATAAAAAGTAAAATTCAGTTGATGCGCAAGAAATTTGATCAAACAAAACTAAATAACGAACAAGATTATAAGAAAGAAGAGATTAAGGAAATATATTTACCTAGAATTGAAGTTTCTTGTTTAGTTTCTTGTTTTGTCTTTCTTGTTTTGCCGTTGAATTTTGTCGTTGAATTTTGTCGTTGAATGGGGAGTCAACAAAATGAAGTTGTTGTATGACTCGTGACTAAGGGTCCGTTCTCTTCGGCATAAAACAACTGAACTGATTGCAACTGAACTGAACTGAATTAACTGACTTAAATTATAACTAATAGAATGATAATAAGTTAGGAACTGAATTGAACTGAACTGGTTGGAACTGAACTGAACTGATTGGAACTGAATTGAACTGAACTGATTGCAACTGAACTGAACTGAATTGAACTGAACTGAACTGAATTGAACTGAAAATAAGCTGAGGAGAACAGACCCTAACTTCCTAACAACCCACTAAGATCATATTCCAACATACACTCTCACTGCTCCTCTCTCTAATGTCAGCTCCCTCTTCTCCTATCTCTCAAATTGAAAAGGTGCTCTTCTCTTTTCGAACGTTAAATAATCTCCTCTCCCTAAGGTAAGGTTTATCAATTTCTCAAACAATTTGTTGTGTATTTTCTCGTTTTTTTTTTTGTTCAATTCGTTTAATCTAATCACTGAGAATGTCCATTGAATGCGCATTTGGTCACTTAAAGAAAAGGTGGAAGGTGCTTCATAATATGCCACAAATATAAGAAAAGTATCATATGTCTATTATTGTTATCATTTGCACACTTCATAATTTCATAAAAATGCACAAGCTTGGAATACCAATTGTGCAACATGAAGCAAATGTTCGTGGAAGTGTTGATGTAGGGATGTTTGATGACCATCGAAAAACTTCCATGTTTGAAAGACGAAGAGTCTTAGCAAGGCTAATTTAGAGAGATGTTAAACTGGATGATGCACGTGAAGCTGGTGGTGAAGATAATAATGACGGTTTTTTCACCAAATACCCCTGACAAATAAATTTATTCACCAAATACCCCCACTTTTTTCAAAATTCACCAAATACCCCAGACCTTTAAAAAAATTCACCAGATACCCCTGACATTTCAAAAATACCAAAAATGCCCTTTTTGGCTAACGGACGTTAGTGCTCCGTTAATTAATTAACCTAAAAATCCTAATTAAACCCTAATTAAACCTAAAAAACCCTAAAACTCTAACTAACCCTAAACCCACCCCTAAGTACCCGGTTGGACCGGTTCATTGGATTTGCGTGGACCTGGACCGGACCGGAAATGATGGACCTGTTTTTTCCGGTCCGGTCCAGGTCTGGACCTGTTGGACCTGATTTCGTTTTTAAGGGGTATTTTCCTAATTAAAAAAAAAAGCTGCTTCATAAAAAATAAATCAATCATCTGCCTAACTTGGGTTTTTTAAGTGAGTTTATTTCTCTTGAAGATCAATCATCATAAAAAATAAAAATGCATGAAAGATTTGCTCTAAAAATCTCAGATCCAACTTCTCATTCTCTCCCCAAACTTTTCCATCGATTTCCAAACCTCAAACACATTTCTCTTTCTGATTTTCATGGTGAACCCACTTCAATTCTTCAACTAATCTCTCATACCAATTTCTCACTTGAGTCTCTTGATCTCTCAAATCAAACAAAAATAAAAAATCATAAAAAAAACAGCAACATTTCAAAAAAAAAGAAGAAAAAAAAACCCAAAAACAAAAACTCACATCTACTTGTTTCTGAATAATCTTGGGACGAAAATTCCACCCTTTATCACCATCTCCATCACCTTCACCTTCTTCTGCAACTTTTGTCTTCAAATTCCACCCATTCTTCATGCTTTTCCCAGATTCTCTCAGATCCAACTTCTATCACAACAAATGCGGCAGTTGCGGGAAGAGCGTGATCGACGTGCTTAGACCTTGAGGTTTCGGTGGTGGATTGCGGCGGTGGAGGAGAAGGTAGTGGGAGGTTGAGAAGGGGATTGGTGTGGCTGGAGAGAGAAAAAATGGGCTAGGGTTTAGGAAATAATAGTGACTTAGGTTTTGGAAAATAAGTTACTGCTGATGTTTCAAAATTCAGATTTTTTTTTATAGAAACCGGTTTCCCCCGGTTTTTACCCGGACCGGACCGGTTGCCTGGAATCCACCTTTTCTTTGGACCGAGGACCGGACCGGAATCCCAAGTCCGGTCCGGGACCGATTTGTGCACGACCCTACCCCCAAGCCCACCACCCTCCCACCCCCACCCCCACCCCACCACCCCCCACAACTCCAACCCCACCACCCTCCCACTCCTCCCCCTCCCCCGCCGCCGCGCCTCCCCCTCCCGACCACCCCCCCCCACCGCGCCTCCCCTCCCGACCACCCCCCGACCCGCATCCCCTCCCCTTCCCCAAAGAAATCGGTTGCCCCACCCCTCCCTTCCCCCGCGAACTCGGTTGCTCCCACTCCCCTCTCCCCGCCGCCACCCCCGACCCCACCGCGCCTCCCCCTCCCGACCACCCCAGCCTCGATCCCCCTCCCCTTCCCCAGCCCAGCGAAATAAGTTGCCCCACCGTAGAGTCAATGTTATTTCGCGTCGGGGAGGGGCCTAAGTCCTTGCTCGGATAACATTTTTGAGTCATTCTTCCGCCTAAATGCGTGTTTTACCATTGCTAAATGGTTCAGGAGGTCAGAAGCAGAAAAAATTTAAGTACAATTTTTCGCGTCGGTTCCACGTTGCTTTGTGCCTAAAACGAGTTTTGGGCCTAACTACATGCTCGGATAACATTTTTTAGTAATTCTTTCACCTTAATGCATTTTTTTTACCATTTCTAAAGGGTTCGTGAGGTCAGAAGCTGAAAAAATTGAAGTCAGATTTTTCGCGTCGGTACCACGTTGCTCTGGCCTAAAAAATTGAAGTCAGATTTTTCGCGTCGGTACCACGTTGCTCTGGCCTAAAACGTGACTTGGGCCTAGCTCTTAGCTCGGATAACATTTTTGAGTCATTTTTCCGTCTCAATGCGTTTTTTTACTTTCGAAAGGGTTCAGGAGGTCAGAAGTTGAAAAAATTAAAGTCCGATTTTTCGCGTCGGTTCCACGTTGCTCTAGGCCCAAAACATGACTTAGGCCTAACTCCTAGCTCGGATAACATTTTTTAGTCATTCTTTTGCTTAAATGAGTATTTTTACCATTTCTTAAGTGTTCAGAAGGTCTGGAGCTGAAAAAATTGATGTCCGATTTTTCGCGTCGGTTCCACGTTGTTTTGACCCCAAAACGTGACTTGGGCCTAACTCCTAGCTCATATAACATTTTTGAGTCTTTCTTTCGCCTAAATGCATTTTTTTACCATTTCTAAATGGTTCGTGAGGTCAAGAGCTTAAAAAAATGAAGTCCGTTTTTTCGCGTCGGTTCCACGTTGCTCTAGGCCCAAAACGTGACTTGGGCCTAACTCCTAGCTCATATAACATTTTTGAGTCATTCTTTTTCCTAAATGCGTCTTTTTACCATTTCTAAAGGGTTCAGGAGGTCAGAAGCTGAAAAAATTGAAGTCAGATTTTCCGCGTAGGTTCCACGTTGCTCTAGGCCCAAAACGTGACTTAGGCCTAACTCCTAGCTCGGATAACATTTTTGAGTCATTCTTTTTCCTAAATGCGTTTTTTTTACCATTTCTAAAGGGTTTCGGAGGTCAGAACCTGAAAAAATATAAGTCCGATTTTTCGTGTCGGTTCCACGTTGTTTTGGGCCAAACTCCTACCTCGGATAACTTTTTTGAGTTATTCTTTCGCCTAAATGCGTTATTTAACCATTTCTAAAGGGTTCGTGAGGTCGAAGCTGAAAAATTGAAGTCCGACTTTTCGCTTCGCTCCACGTAAACGTGTTTAAGGCCTAACTCCTAGCTCGGATAACATTTTTGAGTCATTCTTTTGCTTAAATGCGTTTTTTTACCATTTCTAAAGTGTTTAGGAGGTCAGAAGCTGAAAAAATTGAAGTCCAATTTTTCGCGTCGGTTTCACGTTGTTCTGGGCCCAAAACGTGACTTGGGCCAAACTCCTAGCTCATATAACATTTTTGAGTCATTCTTTCGCCTAAATGCGTTTTTTTACGATTTCTAAAGGGTTCGTGAGGTCGGGAGCTGAAAAAATGATGTCCGACTTTTCGCGTCTTGCCCACGTTGCTCGGGGCCAAAAACGTGTTTAGGGCTTAACTCCTAGCTCGGATAACATTTTTGAGTCATTCTTTTGCTTAAATGCGTTTTTTTACCATTTCTTAAGTGTTCAGGAGGTCAGAAGCTGGAAAAATTGAAGTCCGATTTTTCGCGTCTTGCCCACGTTGTTCCGAGCCAAAAACGAGACTTGGGCCTAACACCTAGCTCATATAACATTTTTGAGTCTTTCTTTCGCCTAAATGCGATTTTTTACTATTTCTAAATGGTTCGTGAGGTTAGGAGTTGAAAAAAATGAAATCCGACTTTTCGAGTCGGTTCCACGTTGCACGGGACCAAAAACGTGTTTTGGGGCTAACTCTTAGCTCGGATAACATTTTTGAGTCATTCTTTTGCTTTAATGCGTTTTTTTACCATTTCTAAAGGGTTCAGGAGGTCAGAAGCTGAAAAAATTGAAGTCCGATTTTCCGTGTTTGTTCCACGTCGCTCTAGTCTCAAAACGTGACTTAGGCCTAACTCCTAGCTCGGATAACATTTTTGAGTCATTCTATTTCCTAAGTGCGTTTTTTTTACCATTTCTAAAGGGTTTCGGAGGTCAGAACCTGAAAAAATATAAATCCGATTTTTCGTGTCGGTTCCACGTTGTTTTGGGCCAAACTCCTACCTCGGGTAACTTTTTTGTGTTATTCTTTCGCCTAAATGCGTTTTTTTGCCATTTCTAAAGGGTTCGTGAGGTCAGAAGCTTAAAAAATTGAAGTACGAGTTTTCGTGTCGGTTCCACGTTGCTCGGGGCCAAAAACGTGACTTGGGCCTAACTCCTAGCTCATATATCATTTATGAGTCTTTCTTTCGCCTAAATGCGTTTTTTTACCATTTCTAAATGGTTCGTGAGGTCAGGAGCTGAAAAAAATGAAGTCTGACTTTCGCGTCGGTTCCACATTGCTCGGGGCCAAAAACGTGTTTTGGGGCTAACTCCTAGCTCGGATAACATTTTTAAGTCATTCTTTTGCTTAAATTCGTTTTTTTACCATTTCTAAAGCATTCAGGAGGCAAAAACTGGAAAAATTGAAGTCCGGTTGTTCGCGTCGGTTCCACGTTGTTCTGGCCCCAAAACGTGACTTGGGCCTAACTCCTAGCTCATATAACATTTTTGAGTTTTTCTTTCGCCTAAATGCGTTTTTTAACTATTTCTAAATGGTTCGTGAGGTCAGGAGCTGAAAAAAATAAAATCGGACTTTTCGCGTCGGTTCAACGTTGCTCGGAGCCAAAAACGTGTTTTGGGACTAATTCCTAACTCGGATAACATTTTTGAGTCATTCTTTTGCTTAATTGCATTTTTTTACCATTTCTAAAGGGTTCAGGAGGTCAGAAGCTGAAAAAGTTGAAGTCCGATTTTCCGCCTCGGTTCCACGTTGCTCTAGTCTCAAAATGTGACTTAGGCCTAACTCCTAGCTCGGATAACATTTTTGAGACATTCTTTTTCCTAAATGCATTTTTTTTACCATTTCTAAAGGGTTTCGGAGGTCAGAACCTGAAAAAATATAAGTCCGATTTTTCGTTTCGGTTCCACGTTGTTTTGGGCCAAACTCCGACCTCGGATAACTTTTTTGAGTTATTCTTTCGCCTAAATGCGTTTTTTTGCCATTTCTAAAGGGTTCGTGAGGTCAGAAGCTGAAAAAATTGAAGTCCGACTTTTCGCGTCGGTTCCATGTTGCTCGGGGCCAAAACGTGTTTTGGGGCTAGCTCCAAGCTCGGATAACATTTTTGAGTCATTCTTTTGCTTAAATGCTTTTTTTTACCATTTCTAAAGTGTTTAGTAGGTTAGAAGCTGAAAAAATTGAAGTCCGATTTTTCGCGTCGGTTCCACGTTGTTCTGGGCCCAAAACGTGACTTGGGCCTAACTCGTAGCTCATATAACATTTATGAGTCTTTCTTTCGCCTAAATGCGTTTTTTTACCATTTCTAAATGGTTCGTGAGGTCAGGAGCTGAAAAAAAATGAAGTCCGACTTTTCGCTTCGGTTCCACGTTGCTTTGGGCCAAAAACGTGTTTTGGGGCTAACTTCTAGCTCGGATAACATTTTTGAGTCATTCTTTTGCTTAAATGCGTTTTTTTTACCATTTCTAAAGCATTCAGGAGGTCAAAAACTGAAAAAATTGAAGTCCGATTTTTCGCGTCGGTTCCACGATGCTCTAGGCCCTAAACGTGACTTGGGACTACTCCTACCTCGGATAACATTTTTGAGTCATTCTTTTTCCTAAATGCGTTTGATTACCATTTCTAAAGGGTTCCTGAGGTCAGAACCTGAAAAAATATAAGTCCGATTTTTCGCGTCGGTTCCACGTTGCTCTAGGACCAAAACGTGACTTAAGCCTAACTCCTAGCTCGGATAACATTTTTGAGTCATTCTTTTTATTAAATGCGTTTTTTTACCATTTCTAAAGGGTTCCAGAGGTCGGAAACTGAAAAAATATATGTCCGGTTTTTCGCGTTGGTTCCACGTTGTTCTAGGCCCTAAACGTGTTTTGGGTCAAACTCCTACCTCGGATAACATTTTTGAGTCATTCTTTCGCCTAAATGCGTTTTTTTACCATTTCAAAAGAGTTCGTGAGGTCAGAAGCTGAAAAAAATGAAGTCCGACTTTTCGCGTCAGTTCCACGTTTCTCGTGGCCCAAAACGTGTTTTGGGCCTAACTCCTAGCCCGGATAACATTTTTGAGTCCTTTTTTCGCCTAAATGCGTTTTTTTAACATTTCTAAAGGGTTACGGAGGTCAGAAGCTGAAAAAATTGAAGTCCGATTTTTCGTCACGGTTGCACATTGCTCTGGGCCCAAAACTTGTTATAGGACTAACTCCTCGCTCGGATAACATTTTGGAGTCATTCATTCGCCTAAATGCGTTTTTTTAAGATTTCAAAAGGGTTCGTGAGGTCAGAAGCTGAAAAAAATGATGTCCGACTTTTCGCGTCGGTTCCACGTTGCTCGGGGCCAAAAACGTGTTTAGGGCCTAACTCCTAGCTCGGATAACATTTTAGAATCATTCTTTTGCTTAAATGCGTTTTTTTTACCATTTCTAATGTGTTAAGGAGGTCAGAAGCTGGAAAAATTGAAGTTCGATTTTTCGCGTCGGTTCCACGTTGTTCCAGGCCCAAAACGTGACTTGGGCCTAACACCTAGCTCATATAACATTTTTGAGTCTTTCTTTCGCCTAAATGCGTTTTTTTTACTATTTCTAAATGGTTCGTGAGGTTAGGAGCTGAAAAAAATGAAATCCGACTTTTCGAGAAACGTGTTTTGGGGCTAACTCTTAGCTCGGATAACATTTTTGAGTCATTCTTTTGCTTAAATGCGTTTTTTTTCCATTTCTAAAGGGTTCAGGAGGTCAGAAGCTGAAAAAATTGAAGTCCGATTTTCCGCGTTGGTTCCACGTCGCTCTAGTCTCAAAACGTGACTTAGGCCTAACTCCTAGCTCGGATAACATTTTTGAGTCATTCTATTTCCTAAGTGCGTTTTTTTACCATTTCTAAAGGGTTTCGGAGGTCAGAACCTGAAAAAATATAAATCCGATTTTTCGTGTCGGTTCCACGTTGTTTTGGGCCAAACTCCTACCTCGGGTAACTTTTTTGTGTTAGTCTTTCGCCTAAATGCGTTTTTTTGCCATTTCTAAAGGGTTCGTGAGGTCAGAAGCTTAAAATATTGAAGTACGAGTTTTCGTGTCGGTTCCACGTTGTTCTGGGCCCAAAACGTGACTTGGGCCTAACTCCTAGCTCATATAACATTTATGAGTCTTTCTTTCGCCTAAATGCGTTTTTTTACCATTTCTAAATGGTTCGTGAGGTCAGGAGCTGGAAAAAATGAAGTCCGACTTTTCGCGTTGGTTCCACATTGCTCGGGGCCAAAAACGTGTTTTGGGGCTAACTCCTAGCTCGGATAACATATTTAAGTCATTCTTTTGCTTAAATGCATTTTTTTACCATTTCTAAAGCATTCAGGAGGTCAAAAGCTGAAAAAATTGAAGTCCGGTTGTTCACGTCGGTTCCACGTTGCTCTAGGCCCCAAACGTGACTTGGGACTAACTCCTAGCTCGGATAACATTTTTGAGTCATTCTTTTTCCTAAATGCGTTTTTTTACCATTTCTAAAGGGTTCCAGAGGTCAGAACCTTAAAAAATATAAGTCCGATTTTTCGCGTCGGTTCCACGTTTTTCTGGGCCCAAAACGTTTTTTGGGCCAAACTCCTAGCTCGGATAACTTTTCTGAGTCATTCTTTCGCCTAAATGCATTTTTATACCATTTCTAAAGGGTTCAAGAGGTCAGAAGCTGAAAAAATTGAAGTCCGATTTTCCGCGTCGGTTCCACGTTGCTCTAATCCCACAACGTGACTTAGGCCTAACTCCTAGATCGGATAACATTTTTGAGTAATTCTTTTCCTTAAATGCGTTTTTTTACCATTTCTAAAGGTTTTCGGAGGTCAGAACCTGAAAAAATATAAGTCCGATTTTTCGTGTCGGTTCCACGTTGTTTTGGGCCAAACTCCTACATCGGATAACTATTTTGAGTTATTATTTCGCCTAAATGCGTTTTTTTGCCATTTCAAAAGGGTTCGCGAGGTCGGAAGCTGAAAAAATTGAAGTCCGACTTTTCGCGTCGGTTCCATGTTGCTCGGAGCCAAAAACGTGTTTTGGGGCTAACTCCTAGCTCGGATAACATTTTTGAGTCATTCTTTTGCTTAAATGCGTTTTTTTACCATTTCTAAAGTGTTCAAGTGGTCAGAAGCTGAAAAAATTGAAGTCCGATTTTTCGCGTCGGTTCCACGTTGTTGTGGCCCCAAAACGTGACTTGGGCATAACTCCTAGCTCATATAACATTTTGGAGTCTTTCTTTCGCCTAAATGCGTTTTTTAACTATTTCTAAATGGTTCGTGAGGTCAGGAGCTGAAAAAAATGAAATCCGAATTTTCGCGTTGGTTCAACGTTACTCGGAGCCAAAAACGTGTTTTGGGGCTAACTCCTAACTCGGATAACATTTTTGAGTCATTCTTTTGCTTAATTGCATTTTTTTACCATTTCTAAAGGGTTCAGGAGGTCAGAAGCTGAAAAAGTTGAAGTCTGATTTTCCGCGTCGGTTCCACGTTGCTCTAGTCTCAAAATGTGACTTAGGCCTAACTCCTAGCTCGGATAACATTTTTGAGTCATTCTTTTTCCTAAATGCATTTTTTTACCATTTCTAAAGGGTTTAGGAGGTCAGAACCTGAAAAAATATAAGTCCGATTTTTCGTTTCGGTTCCACGTTGTTTTGGGCCAAACTCCGACCTTGGATAACTTTTTTGAGTTATTCTTTCGCCTAAATGCGTTTTTTTGCCATTTCTAAAGGGTTCGTGAGGTCAGAAGCTGAAAAAATAGAAGTCCGACTTTTCGCGTCGGTTCCACGTTGCTCGGGGCCAAAAACATGTTTTGGGGCTAACTCCTACCTCAGATAACATTTTTGATTCATTCTTTTGCTTAATTGCGTTTTTTTACCATTTCTAAAGCGTTCAGGAGGTCGGAAGCTGTAAAAATTGAAGTCCGGTTTTTCGCGTCGGTTCCACGTTGCTCTTGGCCCAAAACGTGAGTTGGGCCTAACTCCTAGCTCATATATCATTTTTGAGTCATTCTTTTTCCTAAATGCGTTTTTTTACCATTTCTAAAGGGTTCAAGAGGTCAGAAGCTGAAAAAATTGAAGTCCGATTTTTCGCGTCGGTTCCACGTTGCTCTAGGCCTAAAACGTGACTTGGGCCTAACTCTTAGCTCGGATAACATTTTTGAGTCATTTTTCCGCCTCAATGCGTTTTTCTACCATTTCTAAAGGGTTCATGAGGTCAGAAACTCAAAAAATTAAAATCCGATTTTTCGCGTCGGTTCCACCTTGCTCTAGGCCCAAAACGTGACTTAAGCCTAACTCCTAGCTCGGATAACATTTTTGAGTCATTCTTTTTATTAAATGCGTTTTTTTACCATTTCTAAAGGGTTCCAGAGGTCGGAAACTGAAAAAATATATATCCGGTTTTTCGCGTCGGTTCCACGTTGTTCTAGGCCCTAAACGTGTTTTGGGCCAAACTCCTACCTCGGATAACTTTTTTGAGTCATTCTTTCGCCTAAATGCGTTTTTTTACCATTTCTAAAGAGTTCGTGAGGTCAGAAGCTGAAAAAAATGAAGTCCGACTTTTCGCGTTAGTTCCACGTTTCTCGTGGCACAAAACGTGTTTTGGGCCTAACTCCTTGCCCGGATAACATTTTTGAGTCCTTTTTTCGCCTAAATGCGTTTTTTTAACATTTCTAAAGGGTTCCGGAGGTCAGAAGCTGAAAAAATTGAAGTCCGATTTTTCGTCACGGTTGCACATTGCTCTGGGCCCAAAACTTGTTATAGGACTAACTCCTCGCTCGGATAACATTTTGGAGTCATTCATTCGCCTAAATGCGTTTTTTTAAGATTTCAAAAGGGTTCGTGAGGTGAGAAGCTGAAAAAAATGAAGTCCGACTTTTCACGTCGGTCCCACGTTACTCGGGGACAAAAACGTGTTATGGGGCTAACTCCTAACTCGGATAACATTTTTGAGTCATTCTTTTGCTTAAATGCTTTTTTGTACCATTTCCAAAGCGTTCAGGAGGTTAGAAGCTGAAAAAATTGAAGTCCGATTTTTCGCTTCGGTTCCACGTTGTTCTGGGCCCAAAACGTGACTTAGGCCTAACTCCTAGCTCATATAACATCTTTGAGTCATTCTTCGCCTAAATGCGTTTTTTTACAATTTCTAAAAGGTTCGTGAGGTCAGGAGCTGAAAAAAAGAAGTCCGACTTTTCGCATCGGTTCCACGTTGCTCGGGGCCAAAAACATTTTAATTGGCTAACTCCTAGCTCGGATAACATTTTTGAGTCATTCTTTTGCTTAAATACGTTTTTTAACCATTTCTAAATCATTTAGGAGGTCGGAAGCTGAAAAAATTGAAGTCCGGTTTTTCGCGTCGGTTCCACGTTGCTCTAGGCCCAAAACGTGACTTGGGCCTAACTCCTAGCTCATATAACATTTTTGAGTCATTCTTTTTCCTAAATGCGGTTTTTTACCATTTCTAAAGGGTTCCGGAGTTCAGAACCTGAAAAAATATAAGTCCGATTCCACTTTTTTGAGTTATTCTTTCGCCTAAATGCCATTTTTTGCCATTTCAAAAGGGTTGTTGAGGTCGGAAGCTGAAAAAATTGAAGTCCGACTTTTCGCTTCGGTTCAACGTTGCTCGGGGCCAAAAACGTGTTTTGGGGCTAACTCCTAGCTTGGATAACATTTATGAGTCATTCTTTTGCTTAAATGCGTTTTTTCAACCATTTCTAAAGTGTTCAGAAGGTCAGAAGCTGAAAAAATTGAAAACATATTTTTCGCGTCGGTTCCACGTTGTTCTGGGCCCAAAACGTGACTTGGGCCTAACTCCTAGCTCATATAACATTTTTGAGTCTTTCTTTCGCCTAAATGCGTTTTTTGACCATTTCTAAATGGTTCGTGAGGGCAGGAGTTGAAAAAAATGAAGTCCGGTTTTTCGCGTCGGTTCCACGTTGCTCGGGGCCAAAAACGTGTTTTGGGGCTAACTCCAAGCTCTGGATAACATTTTAGAGTCATTCTTTTGCTTAATTGCATTTTTCTACTATTTCTAAAGGGTTCAGGAGGTCAAAAGCTGAAAAAATTGAAGTCCGGTTTATCGCGTCGGTTCCACGTTGCTCTAGGCCCCAAACGTGACTTGTGCCTAACTCTTAGCTCGCATAACATTTTTGAGTCATTTTTCCGCCTTAATTCGTTTTTTTACCATTTCTAAATGGTTCAGGAGGTCAGAAGCTCAAAAAATTGAAGTCCGATTTTTGGCGTCGGTTCCACGTTGCTCTAGGCCCAAAACGTGATTTATGCCTAACTCCTAGCTCGGATAACATTTTTGAGTCATTCTTTCGCCTAAATGCGTTTTTCTACCAATTCTAAAGGGTTCGTGAGGTCAGAAGCTGAAAAAAATGATGTCCAACTTCTCGCGTCAGTTCCACGTTTCTCGTGGCCCAAAGCGTGTTTTAGGCATAACTACTAGCCCCGATAACGTTTTTGAGTCCTTTTTTCGCCTAAATGCGTTTTTTTAACATTTCTAAAGGGTTCCGGAGGTCAGAAGCTTAAAAAATTGAAGTCCGATTTTTCGTGACGGTTGCACATTACTTTGGGCCCAAAACTTGTTATAGGACGAACTCCTACATGGGATAACTTTTTTGAGTTATTCTTTCTCCTAAATGCGTTTTTCTACCATTTCTAAAGGGTTCAGGAGGTCAGAAGCTCATAAAATTGAAGTCCGATTTTTCGCGTCGGTTCCACGTTGCTCTAGGCCCAAAACGTGACTTAAGCCTAACTCCTAGCTCGGATAACATTTTTGAGTCATTCTTTTTATTAAATGCGTTTTTTTACAATTTCTAATGGGTTCCAGAGGTCAGAAATTGAAAAAATATATGTCCGATTTTTCGCGTCGGTTCCACGTTGTTCTCGGCCCAAACCTCGGATAACTTTTGTGTGTCATTCTTTCGCCTAAATGCGTTTTTTTTCCATTTCTAAAGGGTTCGTGAGGTCAGAAGCTGAAAAAAATGAAGTCCGACTTTTCGCGTCAGTTCCATGTTTCTCGTGGCCCAAAACGTGTTTTGGGAATAACTCCTAGCCCGGAAAACATTTTTAAGTTCTTTTTTCGCCTAAATGCGTTTTTTTAACATTTCTAATGGGTGCCGGAAGTCAGAAGCTGAAAAAATTGAAGTCCGATTTTTCGTGACGGTTACACATTGCTCTAGGCCCAAAACTTGTCATTGGACTAACTCCTCGCTCGGATAACATTTTGGAGTCATTCTTTCGCCTAAATGCGTTTTTTACGATTTCAAAAGGGTTCATGAGGTCAGAGGCTGAAAAAAATGAAGTCCGACTTTTCTCTTCGGTTCCACGTTGCTAGGAGCCAAAAACGTGTTATGGGGCTAACTCCTAGCTCGGATAACATTTTTGAGTCATTCTTTTGCTTAAATGCGTTTTTTTACCATTTCCAAAGCGTTCAGGAGGTCAGAAGCTGAAAAAATTGAAGTTCGATTTTTCGCTTCGGTTCCACGTTGTTTTGGACCCAAAACGTGACTTGGGCCTAACTCCTAGCTCATATAACATTTTTGAGTCATTCTTTCGCCTAAATGCGTTTTTTTACAATTTCTAAATGGTTCGTGAGGTCAGGAGCTGAAAAAATGAAGTCCGACTTTTCGCATCGGTTCCACATTGCTCGGGGCCAAAAACATGTTATGGGGCTAACTACTAGCTCGGATAACATTTTTGAGCCATTCTTTTGCTTAAATACGTTTTTTTACCATTTCTAAATCATTTAGGAGGTCGGAATTTGAAAAAATTGAAGTCCGATTTTTCGCGTCGGTTCCACGTTGCTCTAGGCCCAAAACGTGACTTGGCTCATATAACATTTTTGAGTCATTCTTTTTCCTAAATGCGTTTTTTTACCATTTCTAAAGGGTTCCGGAGGTCAGAACCTGAAAAAATATATGTCCGATTTTTCGTGTCGGTTCCACGTTGTTTTGGGCCAAACTCCTACCTCGGATAACTTTTTTGAGTTATTCTTTCGCCTAAATGCGTTTTTTTGCCATTTCTAAAGGGTTCGTGAAGTCAAAGCCGAAAAAATTGAAGTCCGATTTTTCGCGTCGATTCCACGTTGTTCTGGGCCCAAAACGTGACTTGGGCCTAACTCCTAGCTCATATAACATTTATGAGTCTTTCTTTCGCCTAAATGCGTTTTTTTACCATTTCTAAATGGTTCGTGAGGTCAGGAGCTGAAAAAAATGAAGTCCGACTTTTCGCGTCGATCCACGTTGCTCTGGCCAAAAACGTGTTTTGGGGCTAACTCATAGCTCGGAAAACATTTATGAGTCATTCTTTTGCTTAAATGCGTTTTCTACCATTTCTAAAGCATTCAGGAGGTCTAAAGCTGAAAAAATTGAAGTCTGGTTGTTTGCGTCGGTTCCACGTTGCTCTTGTTCCCAAACGTGACTTAGGACTAACTCCTAGCTCGGATAACATTTTTGAGTCATTCTTTTTCCTAAATGCGTTTTTTTACCATTTCTAAAGGGTGCAGGAGGTCAGAAGCTGAAAAAATTGAAGTCCGATTTTCCGCGTAGGTTCCACGTTGCTCTAGTCCCAAAACGTGACTTAGGCCTATCTCCTAGCTCGGATAACATTTTTGAGTCATTCTTTTTCCTAAATGCGTTTTTTTTACCATTTCTATAGAGTTTCGGAAGTCAGAAACTGAAAAAATATAAGTCCGATTTTTCGTGTCGGTTCCACGTTGTTTTGGGCCACACTCCTACCTCGGATACCTTTTTTGAGTTATTCTTTGGCCTAAATGCGTTTTTTTGCCATTTCTAAAGGGTTCGTGAGTTCAGAAGCTGAAAAAATTGATGTCTGACATTTCGCTTCGGTTCCACGTTGCTGGGGCCTGGGGGCCAAAAGCGTGTTTTGGGCTAACTCCTAGCTCGGATAACATTTTTGAGTCATTCTTTTGCTTAAATGCGTTTTTTTACCATTTCTAAAGTGTTCAGGAGGTCAGAGGCTGAAAAAATTGAAGTCCTATTTTTCGCGTCGGTTCCGCGTTGTTCTGGGGCCAGAACGTGACTTGGGCCTAACTCCTAGCTCATATAACATTTTTGAGTCTTTCTTTCGCCTAAATGCGTTTTTTTACGATTTCTAAAGGGTTCGTGAGGTCAGGAGCTGAAAAAAATGAAGTCTGACTTTTCGCGTCGATCCACGTTGCTCAGGGCCAAAAACGTGTTTTGGGGCTAACTCATAGCTCGGAAAACATTTTTGAGTCATTCTTTTGCTTAAATGCGTTTTTTTACCATTTCTAATGCAGTCAGGAGGTCAAAAGCTAAAAAAATTGAAGTCTGGTTGTTCGCGTCGGTTCCACGTTGCTCTAGGCCCCAAACGTGACTTGGGACTAACTCCTAGCTCGGATAACTTTTTTGAGTCATTCTTTTTGGTAAATGCGTTTTTTTTACCATTTCTATAGGGTTCCAGAGGTCAGAACCTGAAAAAATATAAGTCCGATTTTTCGCGTCGGTTCCACGTTGTTTTGGGCACAAAACGTTTATTGGGCCAAACTCCTAGCTCGGATAACTTTTCTGAGTCATTCTTTCGCCTAAATACGTTTTTATACCATTTCTAAAGGGTTCAGGAGGTCAGAAGCAGAAAAAATTGAAGTCCGATTTTCCGCGTCGGTTCCACGATGCTCTAGTCCCAAAACGTGACTTAGGCCTATCTCCTAGCTCGGATAACATTTTTGAGTCATTCTTTTTCCTAAATGCGTTTTTTTTACCATTTCTAAAGGGTTTCGGACGTCAGAACCTGAAAAAATATAAGTCTGATTTTTCGTGTCGGTTCCACGTTGTTTTGGGCCAAACTCCTACCTCGGATAACTTTTTTGAGTTATTCTTTGGCCTAAATGCGTTTTTTTGCCATTTCTAAAGGGTTCGTGAGGAGTCAGCTGAAAAAATTGATGTCCGACATATCGCTTCGGTTCCACGTTGCTGGGGCCTGGGGGCCAAAAACGTGTTTTGGGCTAACTCCTAGCTCGGATAACATTTTTGAGTCATTCTTTTACCATTTCTAAATTGTTCAGGAGGTCAGAGGCTGAAAAAATTGAAGTCCTATTTTTCGCGTCGGTTCCGCGTTATTCTGGGGTCAGAACGTGACTTGGGCCTAACTCCTAGCTCATATAACATTTTTGAGTCTTTCTTTCGCCTAAATGCGTTTTTGACCATTTCTAAATGTATCGTGAGGTCAGGAGCTGAAAAAAATGAATTTCGATTTTTCGCGTCGGTTCCATGTTGCTCGGGGCCAAAAACGTGTTTTGGGGCTAACTCCTAGCTCGAATAACATTTTTGAGTCATTCTTTTGCTTAAATACGTTTTTTTACCATTTCTAAAGCATTCAGGAGGTCAAAAGCTGAAAAATTGAAGTCCGGTTTTTCGCGTCGGTTCCACGTTGCTCTAGGCCCCAAAACGTGACTTAGGCCTAACTCCTAGCTCGGATAACATTTTTGAGTCATTCTTTTTCCTAAATGCGTTTTTTGACCATTTCTAAAGGGTCCCGGAGGTCAGAACCTGAAAAAATTGAAGTCTGATTTTTCGCGTCGGTTCCACGTTGCTCTAGGCCAAAAACGTGTCTTGTGCCTAACTCTTTGCTCGGATAACATTTTTGAGTCATTTTTCCGCCTCAATGCGTTTTTTTCCCATTTCTAAATGGTTCAGGAGGTTAGAAGCTCAAAAAATTAAAGTCCGATTTTTGGAGTCGGTTCCACGTTGCTCTAGGCCCAAAACGTGTTTTGGGCTTAACGCCTAGCTCGGATAACATTTTTGAGTCCATTTTTTGCCTAAATGCGTTATTTTTACATTTCTAAAAGGTTCCGGAGGTCAGAAGCTGAAAAAATTGATGTCCGATTTTTCGTGACGGTTGCACATTGCTCTGGGCCCTAAACTTGTTAGGACTAACTCCTACCTCGGATAACTTTTTCGAGTTATTCTTTCGCCTAAATGCGTTTTTTTACCATTTCTAAAGTGGTGAGGTAGTCAAAAGCTGAAAAACTTGAAGTCCGATTTTTCGCGTCGGTTCCACGTTGTTTTGGGCCCCAAACGTGACTTGGGCCTAACTCCTGGCTCATATAACATTATTGAGTCTTTCTTTCGCCTAAATGCGTTTATTTTCCATTTCTAAATGGTTCGTGAGGTCAGGAGCTGAAAAAAATGAAGTCCGGCTTTTCGCGTCGGTTCCACGTTGCTCGGGGCCAAAAACGTGTTTTGGGGTTAACTCCTAGCTCGGATAACATTTTTGAGTCATTCAATTGCTGAAATGCGTTTTTTTACCATTTCTAAAGCGTTCAGGAGGTCAGAAGCTGAAAATATTGAAGTCCGATTTTTCGCGTCGGTTCCACGTTCTTCTTGACCCAAAACGTGACTTGGGCCTAACACCTAGCTCATATAACATTTTTGAGTCTTTCTTTCGCCTAAATGTGATTTTTACCATTTCTAAATGGTTCGTGAGGTCAGGAGCTGAAAACAATGATGTCCGGCTTTTCGCGTCGGTTCCACGTTGCTCGGGGCCAAAAACGTGTTTTGGGGTTAACTCCTAGCTCGGATAACATTTTTGAGTCATTCTTTTGCTGAAATGCGTTTTTTTACCATTTCTAAAGCGTTCAGGAGGTCAAAAGCTGAAAATATTGAAGTCTGATTTTTCGCGTCGGTTCCACGTTCTTCTTGGCCCAAAACGTGACTTGGGCCTAACACCTAGCTCATATAACATTTTTGAGTCTTTCTTTCGCCTAAATGCATTTTTTACCATTTTTAAATGGTCAGGAGCTGAAAAAATCGAAGTCCGGTTTTTCGCGTCGGTTCCACGTTGCTCTAGGCCCCAAACGTGACTTGGGACTAACTCCTAGCTCGGATAACATTTTTGAGTCATTCTTTTTCCTAAATGAGTTTTTTTTACCATTTCTAAAGGGTTCCGGAGGTCCGAACCTGAAAAAATATAAGTCCGATTTTTCGCTTCGGTTCCACGTTGTTCTGGGCCTAAAACGTTTTTTGGGCAAAACTCCTAGCTCGGATAACTTTTAGAGAGTCATTCTTTCTCCTAAATGCGTTTTTATACCATTTCTAAAGGGTTTAGGAGGTCAGAAGCTGAAAAAATTGAAGTCTGGTTTTTCGCGTCTGTTCAACGTTGCTGAAGGCTTAAACGTGACTTGGGCCTAACTCTTAGCTCGGATAACATTTTTGAGTCATTTTTCCGCCTCAATGCGTTTTTTTTACCATTTCTAAAGGGTTCAGGAGGTCAGAAGCTCAAAAAATTAAAGTCCGATTTTTGGAGTCGGTTCCACGTTGCTCTAGGCCCAAAACGTGACTTTGGCCTAACTCCTTGCTCGGATAACTTTTTTGAGTCATTCTTTCGCCTAAATTCGTTTTTTTTTACCATTTCTAAAGGGTTCGTGAGTTCAGAAGCTGAAAAAAATGAAATCCGACTTTTCGCGTCAGTTCCACGTTTCTCTTGGCCCAAACGTGCGTTGTGGGCCTAACTCCTAACTCGGATAACATTTTTGAGTCCTTTTTTCGCCTAAATGTGTTTTTTAACATTTCTTAAGGGTTCCGGAGGTCAGAAGCTGAAAAAATTGCAGTCCGGTTTTTCGTGACGGTTGCACATTGCTTTGGGCCCAAAACTTTTTATAGGACTAACTCCTCGCTCGGATAACATTTTGGAGTCATTCTTTCGCCTAAATGCCTTTTTTTAAGATTTCAAAGGGGTTCGTGAGGTCTTGGGCCCAAAACGTGACATGGGCCTAACTCCTAGCTCATATAACATTTTTGAGTCTTTCTTTCACCTAAATGCGTTTTTTTACCATTTCTAAATGGTTCGTGAGGTCAGGTGCAAAAAAAAATGAAGTCCGACTTTTCGCATCGGTTCCACGTTGCTCGGGGCCAAAACACATGTTATGGGGCTAACTCCTAGCTCGGATAACATTTTTGAGTCATTCTTTTGCTTAAATACGTTTTTTTACCATTTCTAAATCATTTAGGAGGTCGGAAGCTGAAAAATTTGAAGTCCGATTTTCGCGTCGGTTCCACGTTGCTCTAGGCCCAAAACGTGACTTGGGCCTAACTCCCAGCTCATATAACACTTTTGAGTCATTCTTTTTCCTAAATGTGTTTTTTTACCATTTCTAAAGGGTTCAGGAGGTCAGAAGCTGAAAAAATGGAAGTCAGATTTTTCGCGTTGGTTCCACGTTGCTCTAGGCCCAAAACGTGACTTTGGCCTAACTACTAGCTCGGATAACATTTTTGAGTCATTCTTTTTCCTAAATGCGTTTTATTTACCATTTCTAAAGGGTTTCGGATGTCAGAACCTGAAAAATATAAGTCCAATTTTTCGTGTCGGTTCCACGTTGTCGTTATTCTTTCGCCTAAATGCGTTTTTTTACTATTTCTAAAGGGTTCGTGAGGTCAGAAGCTGATAAAAATGAAGTTCGACTTTTCGCGTCGGTTCCACGTTGCTCGGTACCAAAACGTGTTTTGGGGCTATCTCCTAGCTCGGATAACATTTTTGAGTCATTCTTTTGCATCAATGCATTTTTTTACCATTTCTAAAGCGTTCAGGAGGTCAGAAGCTGAAAAAATTGAAGTTCGATTTTTTGCGTCGGTTCCACGTTGCTCTAGGACCGAAACGTGACTTGGGCCTAACACCTTGCTCATATAACATTTTTGAGTCATTCTTTTTCCTAAATGCGTTTTTTTACTATTTCTAAAGTGTTCCAGAGGTCAGAACCTGAAAAAATATAAGTCCGATTTTTCGCGTCGGTTCCACGTTGTTCTGGGCCTAAAACGTGACTTCGGCCTAACTCTTTGCTCGGATAACATTTTTGAGTCATTTTTCCGCCTCAATGCGTTTTTTTACCATTTCTAAAGGGTTCGTGAGTTCAGAAGCTCAAAAAAAATGAAGTCCGACTTTTCGTGTCAGTTCCACGTTTCTCTTGGCCCAAAAAGTGTTTCGGGCCTAACTCCTAGCTCGGATAACATTTTTGAGTCATTCTTTTGCATAAATGTGTTTTTTTTCCAATTCTAAAGCGTTCAGGAGGTCAGAAGCTGAAAAAATTAAAGTCCGATTTTTCGCGTCGGTTCCACGTTGTTCTTGGCCCAAAACGTGACTTGGGCCTAACTCCTAGCTCATCTAACATTTTTGAGTTATTCTTTCGCCTAAATGCGTTTTTTTACCATTTCTAAAGGGTTCGTGAGGTCAGAAGCTGAAAAAATTGAAGTCCGACTTTTCGCGTCGCTCCACGTTGCTCGGGGCCAAAAACGTGTTTTGGGGCTAACTCCTAGCTCGGATTACATTTTTGAGTCATTCTTTTGCTTAAATGCGTTTTTTTTATCATTTATAAAGCGTTCATGAGGTTAGAAGCTGTAAAAATTGAAGTCCGATTTTTCGCGTCGGTTCCACGTTGTTCAAGGCCCAAAACGTGACTTGGGCCTAACTTCTAGCTCATATAACATTTTTGAGTCTTCTTTCGCCTAAATGCATTTTTTTACCATTTCTAAATGGTTCGTGATGTCAGGAGCAGAAAAAAATGAAGTCCGATTTTTCGTGGTTGTTCCACGTTGCTCGGGGCCAAAAACGTGTTTTGGGGCTAACTCCTAGCTCGGATAACATTTTTGAGTCATTCTATTGCTTAAATGCGTTTTTTTACCATTTCTAACGGGTTCAGGAGGTCAGAAGCTGAAAAATTTGATGTCCGATTTTCCGCGTCAGTTTCACGTTGCTCTAGGCCCAAAACGTGACTTAGGCCTAACCTCTAGCTCGGATAACATTTTTGAGTCATTCTTTTTCCTAAATGCGTTATTTTTACCATTTCTAAAGGGTTTCGGAGGTCTGAAAAAGTATAAGTCCGATTTTTCGGGTCGATTCCACGTTGTTTTGGGCCAAACTCCTACCTCGGGTAACTTTTTTGAGTTATTCTTTCGCCTAAATGCGTTTTTATACCATTTCTAAAGAGTTCGTGAGGTCAGAAGCTGAGAAAATAAAAGTCCGACTTTTCGCTTCGGTTCCACGAAGCTCGGGGCCAAAAACGTGTTTTGGGGCTAACTCCTAGCTCGGATAACATTTTTGAGTCATTCTTTTGCTTAAATGCGTTTTTTAACCATTTCTAAAGCGTTCGGAGGTCAGAAGCTGAAAAAATTGAAGTCCGATTTTTCGCGTCGGTTCCACTTTGTTCTTGGCCCAAAACGTGACTTGGGCCTAACTCCTAGCTCATATAACATTTTTGAGTCTTTCTTTCGCCTAAATGCGTTTTTTTACCATTTCTAAATGGTTCGTGAGGTCAGGCGCTGAAAAAAATAAAGTTCGACTTTTCGTGTCGGTTCCACGTTGCTCGGGGCCAAAAACGTGTTTTGGGGCGAACTCCTAGCTCGAATAACATTTTTGAGTCATTCTTTTGCTTAAATGCGTTTTTTTACCATTTCTAAAGGGTTCAGGAGGTCAGAATCTGAAAAAATTAAAGTCCGATTTTCCGCGTCGGTTCCACGTTGCGCTACGCCCAAAACGTGACTTAGGCCTAACTCCTAGCTCGGATAACATTTTTGAGTCATTCTTTTTCCTAAATGTGTTTTTTTCACCAGTTCAAATGGGTTTCGGAGGTCAGAACCTGAATAAATATAATTCTGATTTTTCGTGTCGATTCCACGTTGTTTTGGGCCAAACTCCTAACTCGAATAACTTTTTTGAGTTATTCTTTCGCCTAAATGCTGTTTTTTACCATTTCTAAAGGGTTCGTGAGATCAGAAGCTGAAAAAAATGAAGTCCGACTTTTCGCGTTAGTTCCACGTTGCTTTGGGTCTAAAACGTGTTTTGGGGCTAACTCCTAGCTCGGATAACATTTTTGAGTCATTCTTTTGCTTAAATGCGTTTTTTTACCATTTCTAAAGTGTTCAGGAGGTCAGAACCTGAAAAAATTGAAGGCCGATTTTTCGCGTCGGTTCCACGTTGTTCTGGGCCCAAAACGTGACTTGGGCCTAACTCCTAGCATATATAACATTTTTGAGTCATTCTTTCGCCTAAATGCGTTTTTTTACCATTTCTAAATGGTTCGTGAGGTCAGGAGCTGAAAAAAATGAAGTCCGACTTTTCGCGTCGGTTCCACGTTGCTCGGGCCAAAATCATGTTTTGGGGCTAACTCCTAGCTCGGATAATATTTTTGAGTCATTCTTTTGCTTAAATGCATTTTTTTACCAGTTCTAAAGTGTTCAGGAGGTCAGAAGCTGAAAAAATTGAAGTCCGATTTTTCGCGTCGGTTCCACGTTGTTCTAGGCCCAAAACGTGTCTTGGGCCTAACTCCTAGCTCATATAACAATTTTGAGTCTTTCTTTCGCCTAAATTCGTTTTTTACCATTTCTAAATGGTTCGTGAGGTCAGGAGCTGAAAAAATGAAGTCCGACTTTTCGTGTCGGATCCACGTTTCTCGGGGCCAAAAACGTGTTTTGGGGCTAACTCTTAGCTCGGATAACAATTTTGAGTCATTCTATTGCTTAAATGCGTTTTTTTACCATTTCTAAAGTGTTCAGGAGGTCAGAAGCTGAAAAATTTGAAGTCCGATTTTCCGCGTCGGTTCCACGTTGCTCTAGGCCCAAAACGTGACTTAGGCCTAACTCCTAGCTCGGATAACATTTTTGAGTCATTCTTTTTCCTAAATGCGTTATTTTTACCATTTCTAAAGGGTTTTGGAGGTCTGAAGCAGAGAAAATTGAAGTCCGATTTTTCAGGTCGGTTCCACGTTGTTTTGGGTTAAATTCCTACCTCGGGTAACTTTTTTGAGTTATTCTTTCGCCTAAATGCGTTTTTATACCATTTCAAAAGGGTTCGTGAGGTCAGAAGCCGAGAAAATTAAAGTCCGACTTTTCGCGTCGGTTCCACGTTGCTCGGGGCCAAAAACGTGTTTAGGGCTTAACTCCTAGCTCGGATAACATTTTTGAGTCATTCTTTTGCCGAAATGCGTTTTTTGACCATTTCTTAAGTGTTCAGGAGGTCAGAAGCTGGAAAAATTGAAGTCCGATTTTTCGCGTCGGTTCCACGTTGCTCTAGTCCCAAAACGTGACTTAGGCCTAACTCCAAGCTCGGATAACATTTTTGAGTCATTCTTTTGCTTAAATGCGTTTTTTAACCATTTCTAAAGCGTTCAGGAGGTCAGAAGCTTAAAAAATTGAAGTTGGATTTTTCGGGTCGGTTCCACTTTGTTCTTGGCCCAAAACGTGACTTGGGCCTAAATCCTAGCTCATATAACATTTTTGAGTCTTTCTTTCGCCAAAATGCGTTTTTTTACCATTTCTAAATGGTTCGTGAGGTCAGGAGCTGAAAAAATGAAGTCCGACTTTTCGCGTCGGTTCCACGTTGCTCGGGGCCAAAAACGTGTTTTGGGCCTAACTCCTAGCTCATATAACATTTTTGAGTCTTTCTTTCGCCAAAATGCGTTTTTATACCATTTCTAAAGGGTTCGTGAGGTCAGAAGCTGAGGAAATTAAAGTCCGACTTTTCGCGTCGGTTCCACGTTGCTCGGGGCCAAAAACGTGTTTTGGGGCCAACTCCTTGCTCAGATAACTTTTTTGAGTCATTCTTTTGCTTAAATGCGTTTTTTAACCATTTCTAAAGCGTTTAGGAGGTCAGAAGCTGAAAAATTTGAAGTCCGATTTTTCGCGTCGGTGTCACTTTGTTCTTGGCCCAAAACGTGACTTGGGCCTAACTCCTAGCTCATATAACATTTTTTAGTCTTTCTTTCGCCTAAATGCGTTTTTTTACCATTTCTAAATGGTTCGTGAGGTCAGGCGCTGAAAAAAATGAAGTCCGACTTTTCGTGTCGGTTCCACTTTGCTCGGGGCAAAAAACGTGTTTTGGGGCTAACTCCTAGCTCGGATAACATTTTTGAGTCATTCTTTTGCTTAAATGCGTTTTTTTACCATTTCTAAAGGGTTCAGGAGGTCAGAATCTGAAAAAATTGAAGTCCGATTTTCCGCGTCGGTTCCACGTTGCGCTAGGCCCAAAACGTGACTTTGGCCTAACTCGTAGCTCGGATAACATTTTTGAGTCGTTCTTTTTCCTAAATGCGTTTTTTTCACCAGTTGAAAAGGGTTTCGGAGGTCAGAACCTGAATAAATATAAGTCCGATTTTTCGTGTCGGTTCCACGTTGTTTTGGGCCAAACTCCTACGTCGAATAACTTTTTGAGTTATTCTTTCGCCTAAATGCTGTTTTTTACCATTTCTAAAGGGTTCGTGAGTTCAGAAGCTGAAAAAAATGAAGTCCGACTTTTCGCGTCAGTTCCACGTTTCTTTGGGCCAAAAACGTGTTTTGGGGCTAACTCCTAGCTCGGATAACATTTTTGAGTCATTCTTTTGCTTAAATGCGTTTTTTTACCATTTCTAAAGTGTTCAGGAGGTCAGAAGCTGAAAAAATTGAAGGCCGATTTTTCGCGTCTGTTCCACGTTGTTCTGGGCCCAAAACGTGACTTGGGCCTAACTCCTAGCTTATTTAACATTTTTGAGTCAATCTTTCGCCAAAATGCATTTTTTTACCATTTCGAAATGGTTCGTGAGGTCAGGAGCTGAAAAAAATGAAGTCCGACTTTTCGCGTTGTTCCATGTTGCTCGGGCCAAAATCGTGTTTTGGGGCTAACACCCAGCTCGGATAATATTTTTGAGTCATTCTTTTGCTTAAATGCATTTTTTTACCAGTTCTAAAGTGTTCAGGAGGTCAGAAGCTGTAAAATTGAAGTCCGATTTTTCGCGTCGGTTCCACGTTGTTCTAGGCCCAAAACGTGTCTTGGGCCTAACTCCTAGCTCATATAACAATTTTGAGTCTTTTCTTTCGCCTAAATTCGTTTTTTTACCATTTCTAAATGGTTCGTGAGGTCAGGAGTTGAAAAAAATGAAGTCCGACTTTTCGCGTCGGTTTCACGTTGCTCGGGGCCAAAAACATGTTTTGGGGCTAACTCCTAGCTCGGATAACATTTTTGAGTCATTCTTTTGCTTAAATACATTCTTTTACCATTTCTAAATCATTCAGGAGGTCGGAAGCTGAAAAAATTAAAGTCCGACTTTTCGCGTCGGTTCCACGTTCCTCTAGGCCCAGAACGTGACTTGGGCCTAACTCCTAGCTCATATAACATTTTTGAGTCATTCTTTTTCCTAAATGAGTTTTTTTACCATTTATAAAGAGTTCATGAGTTCAGAAGCTGAAAAAATTGAAGTCCGATTTTCCACGTCGGTTCCACGTTGCTCTAGGCCCAAAACGTGACTTAGGCCTAACTCCTAGCTCGGATAACATTTTTGAGTCATTATTTTTCCTAAATGTGTTATTTTCACCATTTCTAAAGGGTTTCGGAGGTCAGAACCTGAAAAAATATAAGTCCGGTTTTTCGTGTCGGTTCCACGTTGTTTTGGGCCAATCTCCTACCTCGGATAACTTTTTTGAGTTATTCTTTCGCCTAAATGCGTTTTTTTAACATTTCTAAAGGGTTCGTGAGGTCAGAAGCTGAAAAAATTGAAGTCCGACATTTCGCGTCGGTTAAACGTTGCTCGGGGCCAAAAACGTGTTTTGGGGCTAACTCCAAGCTTGGATAACATTTTTGAGTCATTCTTTCGCTTAAATTCGTTTTTTTACCATTTCTAAAGCGTTCAGAAGGTCAGAAGCTGAAAAAATTGAAGTCCCATTTTTCGCGTCGGTTCCACGTTGTTCTTGGCCCAAAACGTGACTTGGCCCTAACTCCTAGCTCATATAACATTTTTGAGTCTTTCTTTCGCCTAAATGCGATTTTTAACCATTTCTAAGTAGTTCGTGAGGTCAGGAGCTGAAGAAAATGAAGTCCGACTTTTCGTGTCGGTTCCACGTTGCTCTGGCCAAAAACATGTTTTGGGGCTAACTCCTAGCTCGGATAACATTTTTGAGTCATTATTTTTCTTAAATGCGTTCTTTTACCATTTCTAAAGGGTTCAGGTGGTCAGAATCTGAAAAAATTGAAGTCCGATTTTTTCCGTCGGTTCCACGTTGTTTTGGGCCCAAAACGTGACTTGGGCCAAACTCCTACCTCGAATAACTTTTTTTAGTCATTCTTTAGCCTAAATGCGTTTTTTTACCATTTCTTATGGGTTCTTGAAGTGAAAAGCTGAAAAAAATGAAGTCCGACTTTTCGCGCCGGTTCCACGTATCTCGGGGCCAAAAACGTGTTTTGGGGCTAACTCCTAGCTCGGATAACATTTTTGAGTCATTCTTTTGCTTAAATGCGTTTTTTTACCATTTCTAAAGCGTTCAGGAGGTCAGAAGCCGAAAAAATTGAAGTACGATTCTTCACGTCGGTTCCACGTTGTTCTCGTCCCAAAACGTGACTTGGACCAAACTCCTAGCTCATATAATATTTTTGAGTCTTTCTTTCGCCTAAATGCGTTTTTTTACCATTTCTAAATGGTTCGTGAGGTCAGGAGTTGAAAAAATGAAGTCCGACTTTTCGCGTCGGTTCCACGTTGCTCGGGGCCAAAAACATGTTTTGGAGCTAACTCCTAGCTCGGATAACATTATTGAGTCATTATTTTGCTTAAATACGTTTTTTACCATTTCTTAAATCGTTCAGGAGGTCGATAGCTGAAAAAATTGAAGTCCGGTTTTTCGCGTCGGTTCCACGTTGCTCTAGGCCCAAAACGTGACTTGGGACTAACTCCTAGCTCATATATCATTTTTGAGTCATTCTTTTTCCTAAATGCGTTTTTTTACCATTTCTAAAGGGTTGAGGAGGTCAGAAGCTGAAAAATTTGAAATCCGATTTTTCGCGTCATTTCCACGTTGCTCCATGCCCAAAACATGACTTCGGCCTAACTCCTACCTCAGATATCTTTTTTGAGTCATTCTATCGCCTAACTGCATTTTTTTACCATTTCTAAAGGGTTCGTGAGGTCAGAAGCAGAAAAAAAAATTGAAGTCCGATTTTTCGCGTCGGTTCCACGTTGCTCTAGGCCCAAAACGTGACATGGGGCTAACTCCTTCCTCGGATAACATTTTTGAGTCTTTCTTTTGCCAAAATGCGTTTGTTTACCATTTCTAATGGGTTCGTGAGGTCAGAAGCTGAAAAAAATGAAGTCCGGCTTTTCGCGCCGGTTCCACGTAGCTCGGGGCCGAAAACGTGTTATGGGGCTAACTCCTACCTCGGATAACTTTTTTGAGTCATGCTTTCGCCTAACTGCGTTTTTTTACCATTTCTAAAGGGTTCGTGAGGTCAGAAGCTGAAAAAAATGAAGTTCGTCTTTTCGCGTCAGTTCCACGTTGCTTTGGGCCAAAAACGTGTTTTGGGGCTAACTCCTTCCACGGATAACATTTTTGAGTCATTCTTTTGCTTAAATGCGTTTTTTTACCATTTCTAAAGCATTCAGGAGGTCAGAAGCTGAAAAAATTGAAGTCCGGTTTTTCGCGTCGTTTCCACGTTGCTCTAAGCCCAAAACGTGACTTAGGCCTAACTCCTAGCTCGGATAACATTTTAGAGTCATTCTTTTTCCTAAATGCGTTTTTTTACCATTTCTAAAGGGTTTTGGAGGTCATAACCTGAAAAAATATAAGTCTGATTTTTCGTGTCGGTTCCACTTTGTTTTTGGCCAAACTCATACATCGGATAACTTTTTTGAGTTATTCTTTCGCCTAAATGAGTTTTTTAACATTTCTAATGGAATCGTGAGATCAGAAGCTGAAAAAAATGAAGTCTGACTTTTCGCGTTGGTTACACGTTGCTCGGGGCCAAAAACGTGTTTTGGGGCTTAATCCTTGCTCCGATAACATTTTTGGGTCATTCATCCGCCGAAATGCGTGTTTTACCATTCCTAAATGGTTCCCGGAGGTCGAAGTCGAAAAATTTAAGTCCAATTTTTCGCGTCGGTTCCATGTTGTTGTGTTCCAAAAACGAGTTTTGGGACTAACTCCTAGCTCGGATAACATTTTTTAGTAATTCTTTCACCTAAATGCATTTTTTTTTACCATTTCTAAAGGGATCGTGAGGTCAGAAGCAGAAAAAATTGAAGTCAGATTTTTCGCGTCGGTACCACATTGCCGTGGGCCCAAAACGTGTTTTGGGCCTACCTCCTCGCTCGTACAACATTTTTGAGTCATTTTTCTGCCTCAATGCGTTTTTTTACCATTTCTAAAGGGTTCAGGGGGTCTGAAGCTGGAAAAATTGAAGTCCGATTTTTCGCGTCGGTTCCACGTTGTTGTGGGGCCAAAACACGTTTTGGGCCAAACTCCTACCTCGGATAACTTTTTTGAGTCATTCTTTCGCCTAACTGCGTTGTTTACCATTTCTAAAGGGTTCGTGAGGTCAGAAGCTGTTAAAAAATGAAGTCCGTCATTTCGCGTCAGTTCCACATTTCTCAGGGCCAAAAACGTGTTTTGGGGCTAACTCCTTCCTCGGATAACATTTTTGAGTCATTCTTTTGCTAAAATGCGTTTTTTTACCATCTATAAATCGTTCAGGAGGTCAGAAGCTGAAAACTTCAAGTCCGATTTTTCGCGTTGGTTCCACGTTGCTCTAGACCCAAAATGTGACTTGTGCCTAACTCCTAGCTCGGATATCATTTTTTAGTCATTATTTACCTAAATGTGTTTTTTTACCATTTCTCAAGGGTTCCGGAGGTCTGAACCTGAAAAAATATAAGTCCGATTTTTCGCGTCGCTTCCACGTTGTTCTGGGCTAAAAACGTGTTTTGGGTCAAATATCCAGCTCGGATAACTTTTTTGAGTCATTCTTTCGCCTAAAAGCGTTTTTTTACCATTTCTAAAGGGTTCGTGAGGTCAGAAGCTGAAAAAAATGAAGTCTGACTTTTCGCTTCGATTCCACGTTGCTCGAGGGCCAAAAACGTGTTTTGGGGTTAACTCCTAGCTCGGATAACTTTTTTTAGTCATTCTTTTTCTTAAATGCGTTTTTTTAACATTTCTAAAGCGTTCAGGATGTCAGAAGCTGAAAAAATTGAAGTCCGATTTTTCGCTTCGGTTCCACGTTGTTCTGGGCCCAAAATGAGACTTGGGCCTTACTCCTAGCTCATATAACATTTTTGAGTCTTTCTTTCGCCTAAATGCGTTTTTTTACCATTTCTAAATGATTCGTGAGGTCAGGAGCTGAAAAAAATGATGTCTGACTCTTCGCGTCGGTTCCACGTTGCACTGGGCCAAAAACATGTTTTGGGCTAACTCCTAGCTCGGATAACATTTTTGATTGATTCTTTTGCTTAAATACGTTTTTTTACCATCTCTAAATCGTTCAGGAGGTCAGAAGCTGAAAAAAATTGAAGTTCGATTTTTTCGCGTCGGTTCCACGTTGCACTAGACCCAAAACGTGACTTGTGCCTAACTCCTAGCTCGGATAACATTTTTTAGTCATTATTTTCCTAAATGTGTTTTTTTACCATTTCTAAAGGGTTCTGGAGGTCTGAACCTGAAAAAATATAAGGCCGATTTTTCGCGTCGGTTCCACGTTGTTCTGGGCCAAAAACGTGTTTTAGGCCAAATATCCAGCTCGGATAACTTTTTTGAGTCATTCTTTCGCCTAAAAGCGTTTTTTTACCATTTCTAAAGGATTCGTGAGGTCAGAAGCTGAAAAAAATGAAGTCTGACTTTTCGCGTCGGTTCCACGTTCCTCGGGGCCAAAAACGTGTTTTGGGGCTAACTCCCAGCTCGGATAACTTTTTTTAGTCATTCTTTTTCTTAAATTCGTATTTTTACCATTTCTAAAGCGTTCAGGAGGTCAGAAGCTGAAAAATTGAAGTTCGATTTTTCGCGTCGGTTCCACATTGTTTAGTGCCCAAAACGTGACTTGGGCCTTACTCCTAGTCCATATAACATTTTTGAGTCTTTCTTTCGCCAAAATGCGTTTTTTGCCATTTCTAAAGGGTTCGTGAGGTCAGAAGCTGAAAAAAATGAAGTACAACTTTCTTGTCGGTTCCACTTTGCTCGGGGCCAAAAACGTGTTTTGGGGGCTAACTCCTAGCTCGGATAACATTTTTAAGTCATTCTTTTGCTTAAATGCGTTTTTAACCATTTCTAAAGCGTTCAGGAGGACAGAAGCTCAAAAAATTAAAGTCCGATTTTTCGCGTCGGTTCCACGTTGCTCTAGGCCCAAAACGTGTTATGGGCCAAACTCCTAGCTCAGATAACTTTTTTGAGTCATTATTTCGCCTAAATGCGTTTTTTTACCATTTCTAAAGGGTTCATGAGGTCAGAAGCTGAAAAAAATGATGTCTGACTTTTCGCGTCGATTCCACCTTGCTCGGGGCCAAAAACGTGTTTTGGGGCTAACTCCTAGCTCGGATAACTTTTTTTAGTCATTCTTTTCTTATTTGCGTTTTTTTACCATTTATAAAGTGTTCAGGAGGTCATAAGCTGAAAAAATTGAAGTTCGATTTTTCGCGTCGGTTCCACGTTGTTCTAGGCCCAAAACATGACTTAGGCCTAACTCCTAGCTCGGATAACATTTCTGAGTCAATCTTTTTCCTAAATGCGTTTTTTTACCATTGCTAAGGTTTCCAGAGGTCATAAGCTGAAAAAACGTGTTTTGGGCCAAACTCCAACCTCGAATAACTTTTTTGAGTCATTCTTTCGCCTAAATGCGTTTGTTTACCATTTCTAATGGGTTCGTGAGGTCAGAAGCTGAAAAAAATGAAGTCCGACTTTTCACGCCGGTTCCACGTTGCTCGGGACCAAAAACGTGTTTTGGGGCTAACTCCTAGCTCGGATAATATTTTTGAGTCATTCTTTTGCATAAATGCGTTTTTTTACCATTTCTAAAGCGTTCAGGAGGTCAGAAGCTGAAAAAATTGAAGTACGATTCTTCGCGTCGGTTCCACGTTGTTCTGGGCCCAAAACGTGACTTGGGCCTAACACCTAGCTCATATAACATTTTTGAGTCTTTCTTTCGCCTAAATGCGTTTTTTTACCATTTCTAAATGGTTCGTGAGGTCAGGAGCTGAAAAAAATGAAGTCCGACTTTTCGCGTCGGTTCCTCGTTGCTCGGGGCCAAAAACATGTTTTGGGGCTAACTCCTAGCTCAGATAACATTTTTGAGTCGTTCTTTTGCTTTAATACGTTTTTTTGCCATTTCTAAATCGTTCAGGAGGTCGGAAGCTAAAAAAATTGAAGTCCTGTTTTTCGTGTCGGTTCCACTATGCTCTAGGCCCAAAACGTGACTTGGGCCTAACTCCTAGCTCATATAACATTTTAGAGTCATTATTTTTCCTAATCGCGTTTTTTAACCATTTCTAAAGGGTTCAGGAGGTCAGAAGTTGAAAAAATTGAAGTCCGATTTTTCGCGTCGTTTCCATGTTGCTCTAAGCCCAAAACGTGACTTAGGCCTAACTCATAGCTCGGATAACTTTTTTGAATTATTCTTTCACTTAAATTCGTTTTTTTACCATTTCTAAAGGAATCGTGAGGTCAGAAGCTGAAAAAAATGAAGTCCTACATTTCGCGTCGGTTACACGTTGCTCGGGGCCAAAAACGTGTTTTGGGGCTAACTCCTTGCTCCGATAACATTTTTGAGTCATTCTTCCGCATAAATGCGTGTTTTACCATTCCTAAATGGTTCAGGAGGTCAGAAGCTGAAAAAATTTAAATCCAATTTTTCTCGTCGGTTCCACATTGCTTTGTGCCAAAAACGAGTTTTGGGACTAACTCCTAGCTCGGATAACATTTTTTAGTAATTCTTTCACCTAAATGCATTTTTTTAAACCATTTCTAAAGGGTTCAGGAGGTCAGAAGCTGAAAAAATTGAAATTCGATTTTTCACGTCGGTTCCACGTTGTTTTGGGCCAAACTCCTACCTCGGATAACTTTTTTGAGTCATTCTTTCGCCTAACTGTGTTTTTCTACCATTTCTAAAGGGTTCGTGAGGTCAGAAGCTGAAAAAAAATGAAGTCTGTCTTTTCGCGTCAGTTCCACGTTGCTTTGGGCCAAAAACGTGTTTTGGGGCTAACTCCTTCCTCGGATAACATTTTTGAGTCATTCTTTTCCTTAAATGCGTTTTCTTACCATTTCTAAAGCGTTCAGTAGGTTAGAAGCTGAAAAAATTGAAGTCTGATTTTTCGCTTCGGTTCCACGTTGTTCTGGGCCCAAAACGTGAGTTGGGCCTAACTCCTAGCTCATATAACATTTTTGAGTCTTTCTTTCGCCTAAATGCGTTTTTTTACCATTTCTAAATGGTTCGTGAGGTCAGGAGCTGAAAAAAATGAAGTCCGATTTAACGCGTCGTTTCCACGTTGCTCTAAGCCCAAAACGTGACTTAGGCCTAACTCCTAGCTCAGATAACATTTTAGAGTCATTCTTTTTCCTAAATGCGTTTTTTTACCATTTCTAAAGGGTTTTGGAGGTTAGAAGCTGAAAAAATTGAAGTCCGATTTTTCGCCTCGGTTTCACGTTGTTCTGGGCCCAAAACGTGACTTGGGCCTAACTCCTAGCTCATATAACATTTTATAGTCTTTCTTTCACTTAAGTGCGTTTTTTTACTATTTCTAAATGGTTCGTGAGGTCAGGAGCTGGAAAAAATGATGTCCGATTTTTCGCGTCGGTTCCACGTTGCTCTGGGCCAAAAACATGTTTTGGGGCTAACTCCTTCCTTGGATAACATTTTTGAGTCATTCTTTTGCTTAAATAACGTCTTTTAACCATCTCTAAATCGTTCAGGAGGTCAGAAGCTGAAAAAATTGAAGTTCGATTTTTCGCGTCGGTTCCACGTTGCTCTAGGCCCAAAACGTGACTTGTGCCTAACTCCTAGCTCGGATAACATTTTTTTGTCATTATTTTCCTAAATGCGTTTTTTTACCAGTTCTAAAGGGTTCCAGAGGTCTGAACCTGAAAAAATATAAGTCCGATTTTTCTCGTCGGATAACTTTTTTGAGTCATTCTTTCGCCTAAAAGCGTTTTTTACCATTTCTAATGGGTTCGTGAGGTCAGAAGCTGAAAAAAATGAAAGCCTACTTTTCGCATCGGTTCCACGTTGTTCGGGGCCAAAAACGTGTTTTGGGGCTAACTCCTAGCTCGAATAACTTTTTTTAGTCATTCTTTTTCTTAAATGCGTTTTTTTACCATTTCTAAAGCGTTCAGGAGGTCAGAAGCTGAAAAATTAAAGTTCGATTTTTCGTGTCGGTTCCACGTTGTTCTGGGCCCAATATTTAACTTGGGCCTAACTCCTGGCTCATATAACATTTTTGAGTCTTTCTTTCGCCAAAATGCGTTTTTTACCATTTCTAAAGGATTCGTGAGGTCAGAAGCTGAAAAAAATGAAGTACAACTTTCGTGTCGGTTCCACTTTGCTCGGGATAACATTTTTAAGTCATTCTTTTGCTTAAAGGGTTGGTGAGGTCAGAAGCTGAAAAAATTGAAGTTCGATTTTTCGCGTCGGTTCCACGTTGCTCTGGGCCCAAAACTTATTTTGGGCCTAACTCCAAGCTCTGATAACATCTTTGAGTCATTCTTTCGCCTAAATGCGTTTTTTTACCTTTTCTAAGGGGTTCAGGAGGTCAGAAGCTGAAAAAATTGAAGTCCGATTTTTCGCGTCCTTTCCACGTTCCTTTGGGACAAAAACGTGTTTTAGGCCTAACTCCTTGTTCGGATAACATTTTTGAGTCAGTATTTCGCTTAATGCGTTTTTTTTACCATTTCTAAAGGGTTCGTGAGGTTAGAAGCTGAAAAAATTGAAGTCCGATTTTTCGCGTCAGTTCCACGTTGCTTTGGGCCCAAAACGTGTTTTGGGCCTAAGTCCATGCTCGGATAACATATTTGAGTCATTCTTTCGCCTAAATGCGTTATTTTACCATTTATAAATGGTTCAGGAGGTCAGAAGCTGATAAAATTTAAGTCCAATTTTTCGTGTTGGTTCCTCGTTGCTTTGTGCCTAAAACAAGTTTTGGGCCTAACTCCTAGCTCGGATAACATTTTTTAGCAATTCTATCACCTAAATGCATTTTCTTTACCATTTCTAAAGTGTTCGTGAGGTCAGAAGCTGAAAAAATTGAATTCAGATTTTTCGCGTCGGTTCCATGTTGCTGTGGGACCAAAACGTGTTTTGTGTTTTGGCCTACCTCCTAGATCGGATAACATTTTTGAGTCATTCGTTCACCTAAATGCGTTTTTATACCATTTCGAAAGGGTTCAGGAGTTCAGAAGCTGAAAAAATTGAAGTCCGATTTTTCGTGTCAATTCCACGTTGCTCGGGGCCAACAACGTGTTTTGGGGCTAACTCCTAGGTCGGATAACATTTTTGAGTCATTCTTTTGCCTAAATGCGTTTTTTATCATTTCTAAAGCGTTCAGGAGGTCAGAAGCTGAAAAAATTGAAGTTCGATTTTTCGAGTCGGTTCCACGTTGCTCTTGGCGCAAAACGTGTTTTGGGCTTAACTCCTAGCTCGGATAACATTTTTGAGCCATTCTTTCACCTAAATACGTTAATTTACCATTTGTAAAGGGTTCAGGAGGTCAGAAGCCGCAAAAATTGAAGTTCGATTTTTCGCGTCGGTTCCACGTTGCTCTAGGCCCAAATCGTTTTTGGGCCAAACTCCTTGCTCGGATAATCGTTCGCCTAAATGTATTTTTTTACCATATCTAAAGGGTTCGTGAGGTCAAAAGATGAAAAAATTAAAGTCCGATTTTTCGCGTCGGTTCCATGTTACTCTGGGCCCAAAACGTGTTTTGGGCCTAACTCCTAGCTCGGATAACATTTTTGAATCATTCTTTCACCTAAATGCGTTTTTTTACCGTTTCTAAAGGGTTCGGGAGGTGAGAAGCCGAAAAAATTGAAATCCGATTTTTCGCGGCGGTTCCACGTTGCTCTGGGCCCAAAAAGTTTTTGGGCCTAACTCCTAGCTCAAATAACATTTTTGAGTCATTGTTTCGCCTAAATGTGTTTTTTGACCATCCAAAAAAGGGTTCGTGAGGTCAGAAGCTGAAAAAATTGAAGTTGGATTTTTCGCGTCGGTTCCACTTTGCTTTGGGCCGAAAACGTGTTTTGGGCCTAACTCCTAGCTCGAATAACATTTTTGAGTCATTCTTTCACCTAATTGCGTTTATTTTCCATTTGTAAGGAGGTCAGAAGCCGTAAAAGTTGAACTTCGATTTTTCGCGTCGGTTCAACGTTGCTCTAGGCCCAAAACGTTTTTGGGCCTAACTCCTAGCTCGGATAACATTTTTGAGTCATTGTTTCGCCTAAATGTGATTTTTAACCATTTAAAAAAGGGTTCGTGAGGTCAGAAGCAGAAAAAATTGAAGTTCGATTTTACGCGTCGGTTCCACGTTGCTCTGGGCCCAAAACGTGTTTTGGGCCTAACTCCTAGCTCGGATAACATTTTTGAGTCATTCTTTCACCTAAATGGGTTTTTTTACCATTTGTAAAGGGTTTAGGAGGTCAAAAGCCGCAAAAATTGAAGTTCGATTTTTCGCGTCGGTTCCACGTTGCACTAGGCCCAAAACGTTTTTGGGCCTAACTCCTAGCTCGGATAACATTTTTGAGTCATTCTTTCGCCTAAATGTGTTTTTTACCATATCTAAAGGGGTCGTGAGGTCAGAAGCTGAATAAATTGAAGTCCGATTTTTGCGTCGGATCCACGTTGCTCTGGGCCCACAACGTGTTTTGGGCCTACCTCCTAGCTCGGATAACATTGTTGAGTCATTCTTTCGCCTAAATGCGTTTTTAACCATATCTAAAGGGTTCGTGAGTTCAAAAGCTGAAAAAATTGAAGTCCGATTTTTCGCGTCGGTTCCACGTTTCTCTAGGCCGAAAACGTGTTTAGGGCCTAGCTCCTAGCTCGGATAACATTTTTGATTCATTCTTTCGCCTAAATGCGTTTTTTTACCATTTCTAAAGGGTTCGTGAGGTCAGAAGCTGAAAAAATTGAAGTCCGATTTTTCACGTCGGTTCCTTGTTGCTCTGGGCCGAAAACGTGTTTTGGGCCAAACTCCTAGCTCGGATAATATTTTTGAGTCATTCTTTCGCCTAAATGCGTTTTTTCACCATTTCTAAAGGGTTCATGAGGTTAGAATCAGAAAAAATTGAAGTCCGATTTTTCGCGTCGATTCCACGTTGCTCCGGGCCAAAAACGTGTTTTGGGCTTAACTCCTAGCTCGGATAACATTTTTGAGTCATCCATCATGCCTAGCTGTTTTGCCTTCTGGAAACTAAGGTAAGGGCTCCAAATATGGGGGCCGTATACCTTAATCTCTTTCCTAATTGGTGCTTTATCACAAATCTTCCTTCGAATGGCTGAGGAAGGATTGTTTTGGCATGGAATCCTCTTGCTTTTGAGGTGGATATCCTCAAATGTTCAGACCAATTATTTCACTGTCATATTTTGCCAAAAATTAGTAGGAAGGCCTTTGAATGTACCTTTGTCTTTGCTCATAATGATGGTGGTGCTAGGGAGCGCCTATGGGTGACCTCGGGCATTTGGCTGATAACATGAAGGATGCATGGCTTATTGGGGGTGATTTTAATATCATTCTCAATGATGATGAGAAAACTGGTCAAGTTACTAGCAGAACAGAAATGAGGCAATTTAAGGAATGTGTGGAGTATTGTGGTTTAGTGGACATCAAAAGCTCTGGGAGGTTCTACACATGGACCAACAAGCAAGATGGCACTGACAGAGTAATGTCTATATTGGATAGAATAATGGCAAATAATGATTGGATCGGGTCTTTTGTAAATGCTGAAGCTATCTTCTTGCCTTAAGGTCTATTTGATCATAGTCCTGCTTTGATTAAGTGTTTTCCTGATGTCCAAGGATTTAAACCTTTTAGGTTCTTCAATTTGTGGGCTACAAGTTCACAATTCATGGACATTGTGGAAAACCATTGGGCTACTCCTGTCAAAGGATATACTATGTTCCAGATTTTCCAAAAGCTCAAAAGCCTTAAGCCAAAATTGAAAGAGCTGAATCAAACCTCCTTTGGGAATGTAGTTCAGCTGGAGAAGTCTTGTGTTAAGGATATGAAAGAGGCACAACAGATTATGCATAATCAACCTGGCAATACTAAGGCTATCACCAGAGAATATGAAGCTCAACAGAGATATAAAGAAGCTCATCAGCAATATATTATGTTCCTCAAGCAAAAGACCAAGGAAGATTGGGCTGTCTATGGTGATGAAAACAGTAGGGTGTCCCACAAGGCTATCAATGCAAGAACTCATATGAACATAATCAATACAATTCAGAATAAATATGGCCATTGGTTGTTTGATCCAGATCTGGTTTGTATGGAATTTGTCCAGCACTTCTCCAATTTTATGAATGGAAGGCAAAGACCTACAGTGAAGATTAAGAGGAAGATTATGGATCAGGGTGCTAGACTGTCAGATCAGCTTCAAGCCCAACTTAACCTTAATTTCTCTGATGAGGAAATCAAGGAGGTTGTATGGTCTATTCCCTGTTGATAAAGCTCCTGGACTTGATGGTTTCGGAGCATGTTCTTTAAGAAGACTTGGAGTATTGTGGGGAATGATGTTGTTAAAGCCGTGAAGGAGTTTTTTCAAACAGGTGAGTTGCTTAAGACAATCAACATAACTTCAATAACATTGGTGCCAAAGGTTGCATGTCCTACTAAGGTGACTGAGTACAGGCCCATTGCTTGTTGCTCAGTCATTTACAAGTGCATTTCTAAGCTTATTTGCATGAGACTTAGTACTGTTCTGCCTGAAATCATTTCTGACACCCAAGGAGCCTTTGTTAAAGGAAGAAGTATCATAAACAATATCTTGGTGTGCCAAGATATTGTCAGGCATTATGCTAGGAAAAATATCCGTAAAGGATGCCTTATGAAAGTAGACTTACAAAAGGCTTATGATACTATTGAATGGAGTTTCTTGAAGGACTTGCTTGAAGCTTTCAGATTTCCTGATCATTTCATAAAGGTGATTATGGCTTGTGTGACAACAGCTCAATTCTCCTTATTGATCAATGGTACATCTTAGGGTTTCTTCAAAGCAAATAGGGGATTAAGATAAGGTGATCCTGTCTCCCCATTGCTGTTTGTTCTATGCATGGAGTACTTAACTAGAACAATGAAGTATGTGGGTTCTAAAAAGAGCTTTAAGTTCCATCCAAGATGTAGTGGTTTACAGTTAAATCACCTTTGCTTTGCTTGATGATTTGATGTTGTTCAACGAGGTGACGACCGAGTGCCTCCTATCTTCTCCAAGGTCTTAATCACTTTGAAAAGGTGTCCGGCCTTACAGCAAATAGAGCCAAATGCGAGTTATTTCATGTTAATATGGATGACGTTGATCCGGAGATTTTGTGTCAAAGATCTGGATTCAGCAAAGGCTCTTGGCCTTTCAAATATTTAGGCACTCCAATCTGCAATAGATCCATGACTGCCAAAGATTGCTCTCAATTGATCCAGAAAATGATGGTGAGAATCAGAACATGGCAATCAAGACATATTTCTTTTGTTGGAAGATTACAGCTTGTGAACTTAGTTCTAATGAGCATTTGCACTTATTGGATGCAAATTATGATAATTCCAGCAGCAGTGTTGAAAGAAATCAACAAAATCTGTAGGAAGTTTCTTTGGGAAGGACATTTGAATGGCAACAGAGTTGGCTATGTGAACTGGAAACAGGCATGCTTTCCTAAAAAAATTGGAGGCTTAGGCATTAGAAACATAAGCTTATGGAATCGCCTAGTTGTGTGGAAAATTGTTTGGCAAATTGCCAAAAAAGGACACTTTGTGGGTTAGGTGGATCCATGAGGTGTACTTGAAGAATCGTGACTAGTGGAATTACAAATATTCCACCTTGGCTAGCTGGATATGGAAGAAAATCCGGGTGAAGGACTTCATCAAACCACAACAACATGAAGATTGGTGGCAAAAATAGTAGCACGCTTATTCAATATCAAAAGCATATAAGGCTCTTATTGGTCCGGGTGAAAAAGTCCATTGGGACGAGAATAATTTGGAGCAGACTTACAATCCCAAAGCACAAATTCATGTGGTGGCTTATCATTCAGCGAGAGTGCGGTGTCAAAGTCGGACTCCATGCTCATGGGGTAAGTGAAGATGATAAATGATGTGTGTGTGAGCAGGAACCTGAAACTCATCATCATACCTTCTTCAGCTGTCATTTGGCTAAGGAATCATGGATAGCCACTTTAAATTGGTTGGGATGCACCAGGAACTTCACTAGTGGGGAATAGATTGTTCATTGGCTCAAAAGAGGAAGGGCTGGATCAAAGCTAAAAACAAAGGTTTACATTGCTACGATAGGCGCTTTCTTTGTATAACTTGTGGAAAGCTAGGAACATCAAATATTAGCAACACAAAACTGTTAGTGCTCAAGGAGTTGTACATAAAGTGAAATTTTTTGTATTGAAAAGATGTTTGATAAATGATGTAAGTAAACTTAAAATTGATGATAGGGATCGGTTGTATAGTTTACAAAGTTAATTTTGTAACTGGTAGCCTGTTACCAGGTTGTATAGCTTCCTAAGAGTTCAATGAGCCTTCCTAGAAGGGTTATTGCTCTTAGGATGGCTAGGTTGTACTTGCTTGTTTCTTGGTAATAATATTTGTTCTTTTACCAAAAAAAAAACATTTTTGAGTCATTTCGAGCGATTGATTGATTGTTCTCTTTGCTCTCCCTTGTTTCTCTCTCTAGAGAGGTGAAGCCATGGCAGCTCGAGGTTGGCCTAGGAGGAACAATGTCAAAAGCAAGGTTGAATCAAACAATAACGGCAAGAACAATTCCAAAAAACACAATCTGAATAACAACAAGCAATATCTGGATGTTGTAGTTCAAACACAAGGAGAAACTTCAATGGCGGGAAAGCAATCTTGGGCTTCAGATCTTGAATTCTCTTCGGAAGAAGATGATTTACTCGATGACAGTGAGGAATATGTTCCTAAAATCAAGCACAAGCCCTCAATCATGCAAGCTGGAAGTAAGCACTACAATGGCGGTGACCCAGATACTGGGTGAAAGGCTATGCTCGATAGTGGAGGTAAGAACACTTCTTAATCTTCCAAATCTACTGTAATAAGGGCATTAAACTTTGGACCAGCTTTACGATCCGGAAAATAATGATCAAATGAACAATAATCATAAACCCATGCATGGAGCCCTTTCACAATATTGAAACTGGATTGAACACTGTAATTGAGGATGCTACTCAAGCTCCTAATACTTTGATTAATGGTGATAAAAATGCTGTGAATGAACCTGTTAGTGTAAAACAAAAGACTATTGAGCATGCTGAGACTTCTATCCCAAGTTCAAGCACAGAGATTAATGGTGGATCTGTTAAGCCTAAAATAGATCTATGTGATATTCAAGAGGAAGTAGAATATTAGAAAACTGATGTAGTCTGTTTTGTCATTGGTGCTCGGCCACCTATTCATGTAATGGAGGGCCACATTAAGAGAATTTGGGGTAAACATGGAGTAGATGTGATTGCACCAATTGAGAATGGTGGTTTTGTGGTGAGGTTTCTGGACAAAGGGGGTTTTGATATGGCTTTGAAGGGCCAATTCTTCTTTGACAGGAAACCTTTGGTAGTTAAAGCTTGGGATCCCGATGCTTTGAGATGGTTGATCTCATGACCCAAGTTATACCTATTTGGATGCAACTGCCAAAACTCCATCTCAAGTATTGGGGAGAAGGATGCCTGTTCAAGTTAGTGGATGCCATTGGCAAGGCTTTGAAGGTGGATCATTCCACAGCAAGGAAGGAGAGACTCAACTATGCTAGAGTGCAAGTTGAGGTGCAAGTTGATCAGAGTTTCCCTGACACAATCACATTCATAAATGAGCATGATGTGGAAGTTCAACAACCTGTTGTGTATGAGTGGAAACCTACCGTATGTTCTAAGTGTAAGAAGGTGGGACATTTAGCTGAGGAATGCAGGCAAAAACAAGCCCAACCTAAAAGGATATGGAGACCAAAATCCACTACGGGGAATGAAAAACAAGGTACTAAGGCCATCCCTGTGGCTCAGAGAACAGTTGATGAAGAGGGGTTTGTGCTGGTAGCAAATAAACAGAGAGCTCAACCAAGTTATAATCCTCAGCATGCGATCTTAGTTCATAGCCTCAAGGTAGTGGAGACTGACAGTCTGCATGATCAACTACTTGCTGAGAGACACAAGGCTGACAAGGGAAGCACTGGACCTAATCAGAGAAGTACACAGAAGCAACCTCCTAAACAGATCTCACTTGGCAACAACTTTCAAGCTTTAGAGGACTGCAGTATGGGTTCAGAGACTGAAGAACAGTTGACGGAGGAATAGGTTACCAAAGAGCATTCTGAGAAGGGGTTGACAACCCCTATCCAGAATGGAGTGTGTTCTCATTTGGAACACCAGAGGGTTAAATAGCAAGGGTAAACAAACTGAGGTAAAATCTGTGATTACCTCTGTTCATGCTCACTGTTTCGCATCGGAGACAAAGGTAAGGGCACAACACATGAGGGCCCTTTACCTTAATCTTTGCCCAAATTGGTGTTTTGCAACAAACCTTCCTTGGAATGGTAGAGGAAGGATTGTGTTGGCTTGGAATCCTCTTGTTTTTGAGGTAAATGTCCTAAAGTGTTCTGATCAAATTTGTTCATTGCAAAGTCTATCCTAAACTTAGTAGGAAATCATTTGAATGTACTTTTGTCTATGCCCATAATGATGGTAATGCTAGGGAAAAACTCTGGAATGATCTTAGACAGTTGGCTGATAATAAGGAAGGTGCTTGGCTTATTGGGGGTGATTTCAATATCATCCTAAATGATGATGAGAAAATTGGACATATTACCAGTTAAACAGAAATGAAACAGTTTAAGGAGTGTGTGGAGTACTCGTGGCTTAATTGATATCAAAAGCTCGGAGTAGGTTGTACACTGGACTAACAAACAAGATGGAGATGCTAGAGTAATGTCCAAATTGGACAGAATAATGGCAAATGATGAATGGATGGGTGCTTTTGTCAATGCTGAAGCTATTTTCTTACCTGAAGGTCTGTTTGATCATAGTCCTGCTTTGATTAAATGTTTTCCTGATGTCCAAGGTTTTAAGCCTTTTAGGTTCTTCAATATGTGGGCTACAAGCCCCAAATTCATGGAGATTGTGGAAGATCATTGGGCTATTCCTGTCAAGAGTTACACAATGTTCCAGATTTTTCACAAATTGAAAAGCCTGAAGCCAAAATTGAGGAAACTGAACCAAGATTCCTTTAGGAATGTCATTCAACTAGAAAAAGAATGTGCTAAGGAATTGAAGGAGGCACAACGGAATATGCACAATCAACCTACCAACACTGATGCAATCTCTAAGGTGTATGAAGCCCAGCAGAGATACAAGGAAGCCCATCAACCATATATCTCTTTCCTTAAGCAAAAAGCAAAAGAAGATTGGGTTGTGTATGGTGATGAAAAAAGCAGATTTTTCCATAAGGTCATCAAAGCCAGAACTCACATGAACATAATCAACACTATTTAGAATAAAGAGGGCCAATGGCTGTTTGATCCTGATCTAGTTTGCAAGGAATTTGTTTAGCATTTTTCTAGCTTCATGAATGGAAGTCAGAAACCTACACAGAAGATCAAAAAGAAGATCATTGAGCAAGGAGCTACATTATCAGCTCATCTCCAATCTCAACTAAGCTTGGAATTTTCTGATGAGGAGATTAAGGAGGCTCTCTGGTCCATTCCAGTTGATAAAGCCCCAGGGCTTGATGGTTTCAGTAGTCTCTTCTTCAAAAAGACTTGGCATGTTGTAGGCCCTGACATTATCAAGGCTGTGAAGGATTTCTTCCAGACTGGAGACTTGCTTAAGGCCATTAATATAACTTCAATTACTCTGGTGCCTAAGATTGCTTGCCCTACAAAGGTGACTGAGTATAGACCTATTGCATGTTGCTTAGTCATCTATAAGTGTATCTCTAAGCTTATCTGTCTAAGGCTTAGCACTGTTTTGCCTGAGATCATTTTTGATACACAAGGTGCTTTACAAAAGGCTTATCAATAACATCTTGGTCTGCCAAGACATTATGAGGCACTATGCTAGGAAGAACATTCCTAAAGGTTGCCTTACGAAAGTGGATTTACAAAAGGCTTATGATACAATTGAGTGGAGTTTTTTACCGGATTTGCTGGAGGCTTTAAACTTCCCTACTCACATCATCATGGTGATTATGGCCTTTGTAACAATTGTTCAGTTCTCTTTGTTGATCAATGGTACTTCACAAGGGTTCTTCAAAGCAAATAGGGGTCTAAGACAGGGTGACCTGTCTCCCCTTTGCTATTTGTTCTATGCATGGAGTACTTAACAAGAACCATGCAATATGTTGGTTCCAAAAAGCAATTCAAATTTCATCCAAGATGCAGTGGGTTACAGTTGAATTTTCTTTGCTTTGCTGATGATTTGATGCTTTTCAGCAGGGGCGATCTAATCAGTGCTTCCTATCTCCTGCAAGGGCTAAACCACTTTGAGAAGGTGTCTGGTCTTAAAGCAAATAAGGCCAAGTCTGAGTTAAACATGGATGATAATGATCTGGAGGTCTTGTGCCAAAGATCTGGGTTCAGTAAAGGTTCTTGGCCTTTCAAATACCTAGGTACTCCAATTTGCAATAGATCCCTCAATGCTAAAGACTGTTCTCAACTGATTCAGAAAATGATGGTGAAAATAAGAACTTGGCAATAGCATATCTCTTTTGCTGGCAGGCTTCAATTAGTGAATTCAGTTCTCATGAGCATTTGCACTTATTGGATGCAAATCATGATAATTCCAGCAGCAGTGATCAAGGAGATTAACAAACTTTGTAGAAAATTCTTGTGGGAAGGTCATCTGAATAGTACAAGAGCTGGATATGTGAAATGGAAGAAGGCATGTTTACCTAAAAAGTTTGGAGGCTTAGGCATAAGGGATATCAGTTTATGGAACAAGCTTGTTGTGGGGAAGATTGTGTGGTAGATTGCCAAAAAGAAAGACTCCTTGTGGGTCAGGTGGATCCATGAGGTGTACTTGAAGAATCATGATTGGTGGAATTACAAATATTCCACCCTGGCTAGCTGGATATGGAAGAAGATCTGTCAAGATAAGGACTTCATCAAACTACAGCAACATGAGGATTGGTGGTGCAAGCAGCAAAATTGTTATTCAATCTCAAAGGCTTATAAGGCCCTCACAAGTCAGGGTGAGAAAGTCCATTGGCATAGAATAATATGGAGCAGACTCACAATCTTAAAGCACAAATTTATGTGGTGGCTCATCATCCAGCAAAGATTGCAAGTTAAAGCAAGGCTCTATGGCCATGGAATTAGTGAGGATGACAAATGTTGTCTTTGTGAGCAGGATCCAAAGAATCACCATCATGTGTTCTTTAGTTGTTCTTTAGCTATGGAGTCTTGAATGCCATTCGCATTGGATGGGTTGCATCGGGAGCATTAATAGTGTTGAGCAGATGGTTCATTGGCTCAAAAGAGGAAGAGCAGGCTCAAAGCTAAAAACCAAGATCTATATTGCTACAGTGGCTGCTCTGCTGTACAACTTGTGAAAGGCTAGGAACATCAAATATTGGAAAAACAAAGACATTACTACAAAAGAAATTGTATATGAAGTGAAATTTTTTGTTTTAAAAAGATGTTTGTTACTTGATGTAAACTTAGAAATGATGATAGGAATTGGTTGTATAGTTTACATAGTTGAATTTGTGTCTGGTAGTCTATTACCAGGTTGTATAGCAACCTAAGGGTTAATGAGCCTTCCTAGAAGGGTGGTTACCCTTTGGCTGACTAGGTTGTAAATTGGTGGTTTCTTTGGTAATAATATTTTTTCATTTACCAAAAAAAAAAAACACTTTTGAGTCATTCTTTCGCTTAAATGCGTTATTTTACCATTTCTAAAGTGTTCGTGAGGTCAGAAGCTGAAAAAATTGAAGTCCGATTTTTGCATCGGTTCCACGTTACTCTAGGCCCAAAACATATTTTGGGCCTAACACCTAGCTCGGATAACATTTTTGAGTCATTCTTTCGCCTAAATGCGTTTTTTTACCATTTCTAAAGGGTTCAGGAGGTAAGAAGCTGAAAAAATTGAAGTCCGATTTATCGCGTCGGTTTCACGTTGCTCTGGGCCCAAAATGTGTTTTGGGCCTAACTCCAAGCTTGGATAACATTTTTGTGCCATTCTTTCACCAAAATGCGTTTTTTTACCATTTCCAAACTGTTCGTGTGGTCAGAATCTGAAAAAATTGAAGCCCGATTTTTCGCGTCGGTTCCACGTTGCTATGTGCTCAAAACGTGTTTTTGGCCTAACTCCTAGCTCATATAATATTTTTGAGTCATTCTTACGCCTAAATGCGATTTTTTACCATTTCTAAAGGGTTCGTGAGGTCAGAACCTCAAAAAATTGAAGTTCGATTTTTCGCATCGGTTCCACGTTACTCTGGGCCCAAAAGGTGTTTTGGGCCTAACTCCTAGCTCGGATAACGTTTTTGAGTCATTCTTTCACCTAAATGCGTTTTTTTCCCATTTCAAAAGTGCTCAGGAGGTCAGAAGCTAAAAAAAATTGAAGTCCGATTTTACGCGTCGGTTCCACGTTGCTCTAGGCCCAAAACGTGTTTTGGCCCTAACTCCCAGGTCGGATAACATTTTTGAGGCATTGGTTCGCCTAAAGGTATTTTTTTTTACAATTTCTAAAGGGTTCGTGAGGTCAGAAGCTGAAAAAATTGAAGTCCGATTTTTCGCGCCGGTTTCACGTTGCTCTTGGCCTAAAACGTGTTTTGGGCCTAACTCCTAGCTCGGATAACATTGTTGAGTTATTCTTTCATTTAAATGTGTGTTTTACCATTTCTAAAGGGTTCGTGAGGTCAGAAACTCAAAAAAATTGAAGTCCGATTTTTCGCGACGGTTCCACGTTGCTCTGGGCCCAAAACGTGTTTAAGGTCTCACTCCTCGTTCGGATAAAATTTTTGAGTCACTCTTTCGTCTAAATGGGTTTTTTTTTACCATATCTAAAGGGTTCGTGAGGTAAGAAGCTGAAAAAATTGAAGTCCGATTTTTCGCGTCGGTTGCATGTTGCTTTCGGAAACGTGTTTTGGGCCTAACGGCTAGCTCAAATAACATTTTTGAGTCATTCTTTTGCATAAATGCGTTTTTTTACCTTTTCTAAAGGGTTCGATGCGGTCGAATATGAAAAAATGGAAGTCCGATTTTTCGCGTCGGTTCCACGTTGCTCGGGCCCAAACGGGTTTTGGGGCTAACTCCTTGCTCGAATAACATTTTTTGAGTCATTTTTTCGCCTAAATTTGTTTTTTCACCATTTCTAAAGGGTTGACGAGGTCAGAAGCTGAAAAAATTAAAGTCCGATTTTTTGCGTCGGTTCCACATTAGTCTGGGCCACAAACTTTTTTGAGTAATTCTTTCGCCTAAATGCAATATTTTACCATTTGTAAAGGGTTCAGGAGGTCAGAAGCTGAAAAAATTGAAGTCTGATTTCAAGCGTCGGTTTCACATTGATGTGGGCCAAAAACGTGTTTTGGGCCAAACTCCTAGCTCGGACAACATTTTTGAGTCATTATTTCCCTTATTTTCTAAAGGGTTTGTGAGGTCAAAAGCTGAAAAAATTGAAGTCCGATTTTCGCGTCGGTTCCTTTGGTACTTTGGGCCAAAAACGTGTTTTGGGCCTAACTCCTAGCTCGGATAACATTTTTGAGTAATTTTTTCGCCTAAATGCGTTATTTTACCATTTATAAAGGGTTCGTGAGGTCAGAAGCTTAAAAAATTAAAGTCCGATTTTTCGCGACGGTTCCACGTTATTCAGGGCCTAAAACGTATTTCGGGCCTAAATCCTCGCCCGGATAACATTTTCGAGTCATTCTTTCGCCTAAATGCGTTTTTTTACCATTTCTAAAGGGTTCGTGAGGTCAGAATCTGAAAAAATTGAAGTCCGATTTTTCGCGTCGGTTCGACATTGCTCTAGGCTTAAAACCTGTTTTGGGCCTAACTCCAAGCTCGGATAACATTTTTGAGTCATTCTTTCTCTTGAATGCGGTTTTTTTACCATTTCTAAAGGATTCCGGAGATCAAAACCTGAAAATATTGAAGTGCGATTTTTTGTGTCGCTTCCACGTTTCTCTGGGCCTAAAACGTGTTTTGGGCCTAACTCCTCGCTCGGATAACAATTTATTGTCATTATTTCTCCTAAATGCGTTTTTTAAAGGGTTTCGGAGGTCAGAAGCAGAAAAAACTGAAGTCCATTTTTTCGCGACGGTTCCACGTTGCTCAGGTCCCGAAACGTGTTTTGGGCCTAACTCCTCGCTCGGATAAAATTATGGAGTCATTCTTTCGCCTAAATATGTTTTTTTTTTAACATTTCTTAAGGGTTCGTGAGGTCAGAAGCTAAATAAATTGAAGTCCGATTTTTCGCGTCGGTTCCTTGTTGTTGTGGGCCCAAAATGTGTTTTGGGCCTAACTCCTAGCTCGGATAAACTTTTATGTAATTCTTTCGCCTAAATGTGTTTTTTTACCATTTGTAAAGAGTTCATGAGGTCAGACGTTGAAAAAATTGAAGTCCGATTTTTCGCGACGGTTCGACGTTGTTGGGGGCTTAAAACCTGTTTTGGGCCTAAATCCTTTCTCAGATAATATTTTTGAGTCATTCTTTGGCCTAAATCCGTTTTTTTACCATTTCTAAAGGGTTCGTCAGGTCAGAAGCTGAAAAAATTGAAGTCAAATTTTTCGCGTCGGTTCGACGTTGCTCTAGGCTTAAAATCTGTTTTGGGCCTAACTCCTAGCTCGGATAACATTTTTGAGTCATTCTTTCTCCTGAATGCGGTTTTTTGCCATTTCTAAAGGGTTCCGGAGGTCAAAACCTGAGAATATTGAAGTGCGATTTTTCGTGTCGCTTCCACGTTTCTCTGATCCTAAAACGTGTTTTGCGCCTAACTCCTCGCTCGGATAACAATTTATTGTCATTATTTCTCCTAAATGCCTTTTTTGACCATTTCTATAGGGTTCGAGAGGTCAGAAGCTGAAAAAATTAAAGTCCGAAATTTCCCGTCGGTTCCACGTTTCTCTAGGCCCAAATTGTGTTTTGGGCCTATCTCGTTGCTCGGATAACATTTTTGAGTCATTCTTTCGCCTAAATGCGTTTTTTACCATTTCTTTTGGGTTCTGGAGGTCAGAAGCTGAAAAACTTGAAGTCCGATTTTTCAAGACGGTTCCACGTTACTCTGGGCCCAAAACGTGCTTTAGGCCTAACTCCTATCTCGGATAAACTTTTATAGTTATTCTTTCGCCTAAATGTGTTTTATTACCATTTCTAAAGGGTTTGTGAGGTCAGAAGGTGAAAAAATTGATGTCCGATTTTTCGCGTCGGTTCGACCTTGCTCTAGGCTTTAAACTTGTTTTGGCCCTAAATCCTCGCTCGAATAAGATTTCTGAGTCATTCTTTATCCTAAATGCGTTTTTTAACCATTTCTAAAGGATTGTGGAGGTCAGAACCTGAAAATATTGAAGTCTGATTTTTCCCTTCGGATCCACGTTTCTCTAGGCCCAAAACGTGTTATGGGCCTAGCTCGTAGCTCGGATAACATTTTTGAGTCATTCTTTCGCCTAAATGCGTTTTTTTTACCATTTCTACAGGGTTTAGGTGGTCAGAGGCTGAAAAATTTGAAGTCTGATTTTTCGCGACAGTTCGACGTGTTTTGGGCCTAACTCCTCGCCCAGATAACATTTTTGAGTCATTCTTTCGCCTAAATGCGGTTTTTTTTCCTTTTCTAAAGGGTTTCGGAGGTCATAACCTGAAAAAATTGTAGTCCGATTTTTCGCGTCGGTTCCACGTTTCTCTGCGCCCAAAAGGTGTTTTGGGGCTATCTCCTAGCTCGGATAACATTTTTGAGTCATTCTTTCGCCTTAATGCGTTTTTTAACCATTTTTAAAAGGTTCAGCAGGGCAGATACTGAAAAAAATGAAGTCCGATTTTTCGCGACGGTTCCACGTTGATGTGGGCCCAAAATGTGTTTTCGGCCTAACAACTAGCTCGTATAAACTATTTGAGTTATTCTTTCGGCTAAATGTGTTTATTTACGCTTTCTAAAGGGTTCGTGAGGTCAGAAGTGGCAAAAATTGAAGTCTGATGTTTGAGTCATTCTTTAGCCTAAATGCGATTTTTTTACCATTTCTAAAGGGTTCAGGAGTTCAGAAGCTGAAAAAATTTTAAGTCCGATTTCTTGCGACGGTTCCACGTTGCTCTAGGCCCAAAACGTGTTTTGGGCCTAATCCCTAGCTCGGAAATTTTTTTTGAGTCATTCTTTCTCCTAAATGCGTTTTCTAACCATTTATAAAGAGTTTCGGAGGTCAGAACCTGAAAAAACTAAAGTCTGATTTTACCTGTCGGTTCCACGTTTCTCTGCGCCCAAAACGTGTTTTGGGCCTAACTCCTAGCTCGGACAACATTTTTGTGTCATTCTTTCGCTTAAATGAGTTTTTCTATAATTTCTAAAGTGTTCAGGGGGTCAGAAGCTGAAAAAATTAGAATCCAATTTTTCGCGACGGTTACACGTTACTTTGGGCCCAAAACGTTTTATTGGCCCAAAATCTTCGCTCGAATAACATTTTTCAGTCATTCTTTCGCCTAAAAGCGTTTTTTACCGTTTCTAAAGGGTTCGTGAGGTCAAAAGTTGAAAAAATTGAAGTCTGATTTTTCGCGTCGGTTCGACGTTGCTCTAGGCTTAAAACCTGTTCTGGGCCTAACTGCTAGCTCAATTAACATTTTTGAGTCATTATTTCGACTAAATACGTTTTTTTAACATTTATAAAGGGTTCAACACTTCAGAAGCTTGAAAAATTAAAGTCCAATTTTTCGCTACGGTTCCACGTTGCTTTAGGCCGAAAACGTTTTTCGGTCCTAACTCCTCGCTCGGATAACATTTTTGAGTCATTCCTTCGCCTAAATGCGTTTTTTTAAAATTTCTAAAGGGTTCGTGAGGTCAGAAGTTGAAAAAATTGGAGTCCGATTTTTCGAGTCGGTTCGACGTTGCTCTAGGCTTAAAACCTGTTTTGGGCCTAACTCCTAGCTCGGATTACATTTTTGAGTCATTCTTTTGCCTAAATGCATTTTTTTAACAATTTTCTAAAGGGTCCAGCAGGTCAGAAGCTGAAAAAATTCAAGTCCGATTATTCGTGACGGTTGCACGTTGCTCTCGGCCCAAAACGTGTTTTAGAACTAACTCGCACGTATAACATTTTTGAGTCATTCTTTCGCCTAAATAAGTTTCTAAAACCATTTCTAAAAGGTTCGTGAGGTCAGAAGCTGAATAAATTGAAGTCCGATTTTTCGCGTCGGATCCGTGTTACCATGGGCCCAAAACGTGTTTTGGGCCTAACTCCTAGCTCGGATAAACTTTTTGAGTTATTCTTTTGCCTAAATGTGTATTTTTACCATTTCTAAAGGGTTCATGAGGTAAGAAGTTGAAAAAATTAAAGTCCGGTTTTTGCGCCGGTTCGACGTTGCTCTGGCTTAAAACCTGTTTTAGGCATAAATCCTTGCTCGGATAACATTTTTGAGTCATTCTTTCACCTAAATGCGTTTTTTTACCATTTCTAAAGGGTTCGTCAGGTCAGAAGCTGATAAAATTGAAGTCAAATTTTCGCGTCGGTTCGACGTTCTCTGGGCGTAAAACCTGTTTTGGGCCTAACTCCTAGCTCGAATAACATTTTTGAGTCATTCTTTCACCTGAATGCGGTTTTTCACCATTTCAAAAGGGTTCCGGAGGTTAGAACCTGAAAAAATTGAAGTGCGATTTTTCGCGTCGCTTCCACGTTTCTCTGGGACCAAAACTTGTTTTGGGCCTAACTCCTCGCTCGGATAACAATTAATTGTCATTATTTCTCCTAAATGAGTTTTTTTACCATTTCTAAAGGGTTCGTGAGGTATGAAGCTGAAAAAATTGAAGTTCGATTTTTCGCGTCGATTCAACGTTGCTCTAGGCCAAAAACGTTTTTTGGCCTAATGCCTAGCTCGGATAACATTTTTGAGTCATTCTTTCGCCTAAATGCGTTTTTTACCATTTCTAAAGTGTTCACGAGGTCAGAAGCTGAAAAAAATGAAGTCCGATTTTTCCGCCTCGATTCGACATTGCTCTGGGCCCATAACGTGTTTTGGGCCTAACTCCTAGCTCGGATAACATTTTTGAGTCATTCTTTAGCCTAAATGCGTTTTTTTACCATTTCTAAAAGGTTAAGGAGGTCAAAAGTTGAAAAAATTGAAGTCCGATTTTTCGCTACGGTTCCACATTGCTATGGTCCCAAAACGTGTTTTCGGCCTAACTCCTAGCTCGGATAAACTTTTTGAGTTATTCTTTCGCCTAAATGTGTTTTATTACCATTTCTAATGGGTTCATGGGTTTTTTTTACCATTTCTAAAGGGTTCGTGAGGTCAGAAGCTGAAAAAAATGAAGTCCGACTTTTCGCGTCGGTTCCACGTTGCTCGGGGCCAAAAACGTGTTTTGGGGCTAACTCCTAGCTCGGATAACTTTTTTTAGTCATTCTTTTTCTTAAATGCGTTTTTTCCATTTCTAAAGCGTTCAGGAGGTCAGAAGCTGAAAAAATTGAAGTCCGATTTTTCGCATCGGTTCCACGTTGTTCTTGGCCCAAAACGTGACTTGGGCCTAACTCCTAGCTCATATAACATTTTTAAGTTTTTCTTTCGCCTAAATGCGTTTTTTTACAATTTCAAAAGCGTTCGTGAGGTCAGAAGGTGAAAAAAATGAAGTCTGACTTTTCGTGTCGGTTCCAGTTTGCTCGGGGCCAAAAACGTGTTTTGGGGCAAACTCCTAGCTCGGATAACATTTTTAAGTTATTCTTTTGCTTAAATGCGTTTTTTAACCATTTCTAAAGCATTCAGGAGGTCAAAAGCTGAAAAAATTAAAGTCCAATTTTTCTCGTCGGTTCCATGTTGCTCGAGGGCCTTAACGTGACTTGGGCCTAACCCCTAGCTCGGCAAACATTTTTGAGTCATTATTTTTCCTAAATGCGTTTTCATTACCATTTCTAATGGGTTCCGGAGGTCAGAACCTGAAAAATATATAAGTCCAATTTTTCGCGTCGGTTACACGTTGTTTTGGGCCCAAAACTTGTTTTGGGCCAAACTCGTAGCTCAGATAACTTTTTTGAGTCATTCTTTCACCTAAATGCGTTTTTTTACCATTTCTAAAGGGTTCGTGAGGTCAGAAGCGGAAAAAATTGAAGTTCGATTTTTTGTGTCGGCTCCACGTTGTTGTGGTCCCAAAACGTGTTTAGGGCCTAACTCCTAGCTCGGATAACATTTGTCATTCTTTCGCCTAAATGCGTTTTTTTACCATTTCTAAGGGGTTCAGGAGGTCAGAAGCTGAAAAAATTGAAGTCCGATTTTTCGTGTCGTTTCCACGTTGCTCTAGGCCAAAAACGTGTTTTGGGCCTAACTCCTTGCTCAGATAACATTTTTGAGTCATTAGTTCGCTTAAATGCGTTTTTTTTTAGCATTTCAAAAGGGTTCGTGAGGTCAGAAGCTGAAAAAATTGAAGTCCGATTTTGGCGTCGGTTCCACGTTGTTTTGGGCCAAAATCGTGTTTTGGGCCTAACTCCTTGCTTGGATAACATTTTTGAGTCATTAGTTCGCTTAAATGCGTTTTTTTAGCATTTCAAAAGGGTTCGTGAGGTCAGAAGCTGAAAAAATTGAAGTCCTTGCTCGGATATCATTTTTGAGTGATTCTTTCGCCTAAATGCGGTTTTTACCATTTCTAAATTGTTCAGGAGGTCAGAAGCTGAAAAAATTTAAGTCCAATTTTTCGCGTCGGTTCCACGTTGCTTTGTGCCTAAGATAAGTTTTGGGACTAACTCCTAGCTCGGATAACATTTTTTAGTAATTATTTCGCCTAAATACATTTTTTTTAAAATTTCTAAAGGGTTTAGGAGGTCAGAAGCTGAAAAAATTGAAGTCCAATTTTTCGCGTCGGTTCCACGTTGCTCTAGGCCTAAAACGTGACTTGGGCTTAACTCTTAGCTCGGATAACATTTTTGAGTCATATTTTCGCCTCTAGGCGTTTTTTACAATTTCTAAAGGGATCAGGAGGTCAGAAGCTGAAAAAGTTGAAGTCCGATTTTTCGCGTCGGTTCCACATTGTTTTGGGCCCAAAACGTGATTTGGGCCTAACTCCTAGCTCATATAACATTTTTGAGTCTTTATTTCTCCTAAATGCGTTTTTTAACCATTTCTAAAGGATTCGTGAGGTCAGAAGCTGAAAAAAATGAAGTCCGACTTTTCGCAGCGGTTCCACTTTTCTCGGGGCCAAAAACGTGTTTTGGGCCTAACTCCTAGCTCGGATAACATTTTTAAGTCATTCTTTTGCTTAAATGCGTTTTTTTACCATTTATAATGCGTTCAGGAGGTCAGAAGCTGATAAAATTGAAGTCCGATTTTTCGCGTGGGTTCCACGTTGCTCTACGCCCAAAACTTGACTTGGGCCTAACTCCTATCTCGGATTACATTTTTGAGTCATTCTTTTCCTAAATGCGTTTTTTACCTTTTCGAAAGGGTTCCGGAGGTCAGAACCTGAAAAAATATAAGTCCGATTTTTCGCATCGGTTCCACGTTGTTTTGGGCACAAAACGTGTTTTGGGCCAAACTCCTAGCTCGGATAACTTTTTTGAGTCATTCTTTCGCCTAAATGCGTTTCTTTACATTTTCTAAAGGGTTCGTGAGGTCAGAAGCTGAAAAAATTAAGGTCCGATTTTTCGCGTCGGTTCCACGTTGCTCTAGGCCCAAAACGTGACTTGGCCTAACTCCTAGCTCGGATAACGTTTTTGACCCATTATTTTTCCTAAATGCGTTTTTTTTTCCATTTCTAAAGGTTTCCGGAGGTCAGAACCTGAAAAAATATAAGTCCGATTTTTCGCGTCGGTTCCACGTTGTTTTGGGACAACCTTGTAGCTCTGATAACTTTTTTGCGTCATTCTTTCGCCTAAATGCGTTTTTTTACCATTTCTAAAGGGTTCGTGAGGTCAGAAGCTGAAAAAATTGAAGTCTGATTTTTCGCGTCGGTTTCACGTTGTTGTGGGCCCAAAACGTGTTTTGGGCTTAAGTCCTTGCTCGGATAACATTTTTGAGTCATTCTTTTCACATAAATGCGTTATTTACCATTTCTAAATTGTTCAGGAGGTCAAAAGCTGAAAAAATTTAAGTCCAATTTTTCGCGTCGGTTCCACGTTGCTTTGTGCCTAAAACATGTTTTGGGCCAAACTCCTAGCTCGGATAACATTTTTTAGTAATTATTTTACCTAAATGCATTTTTTAAAAATTTCTAAAGGGTTCGTGAGGTCAGAAGCAGAAAAAATTGAAGTCCGATTTTTCGCGTCGGTTCCACGTTGCTCTAGGCCCAAAACGTGACTTCGGCCTAACTCCTAGCTCGGATAACATTTTTGAGTCATTCTTTTTCTTAAATGTGTTTTTTTACCATTTCTAAAGCGTTTAGAAGGTCAGAAGTTGAAAAAATTGAAGTCCGATTTTTCGCTTCAGTTCCACGTTGTTCTGGGCCCAAATAGTGACTTGGGCCTAACTCCTAGCTCATATAACATTTTTGAGTCTTTCTTTCGCCTAAATGCGTTTTTTTTACCATTTTCTAAGGGTTGGTTAAAGGGTTCAGGTCGAACCCGAAAAATATAAGTTCGATTTTTCGCGTCGGTTCCACGTTGTTTTGGGCCCAAAACGTAAAGGTATTTTGGGCCTAAATCCTAGCTCGGATAACATTTTTGAGTCATTCTTTCGCCTAAATGCGTTTTTTTTACCATTTTCTAAAGGGTTCAGGAGGTCAAAACCTGAAAAAATATAAGTCCGATTTTTCGCGTCGGTTCCACGTTGTTTTGGGCCCAAAACGTGTTTTGGGACAACCTCGTAGCTCGGATAACTTTTTTGAGTCATTCTTTCGCCTAAATGCGTTTTTTTACCATTTCTAAAGGGTTCGTGAGGTCAGAAGCTGAAAAAATTGAAGTCCGATTTTTCGCGTCGGTTCCACGTTGCTCTAGGCCCAAAACGTGACTTGGGCCTAACTCCTTGCTCGGCTAACATTTTTGAGTCATTATTTTTCCTAAATGCGTTTTCTATACCATTTCTTATGGGTTCCGGAGGTCAGAACCTGAAAAAATATAAGTCCGATTTTTCGCGTCGGTTACACGTTGTTTTGGGCCAAACTTGAGCTCAGATAACTTTTTTGAGTCATTCTTTCGCCTAAATGCGTTTTTTTACCATTTCAAAAGGGTTCGTGAGGTCAGAAACTGAAAAAATCGAAGTCCGATTTCTCGCGTCGGTTCCACGTTGTTATGTTCCCACAACGTGTTTACGGCCTAACTCCTAGCTCGGATAACATTTGTCATTCTTTCGCCTAAATGCGTTTTTTCACCATTTCTAAGGGGTTCAGGAGGTCAGAAGCTGAAATAATTAAAGTCCGATTTTATGCGTTGTTTCCACGTTGCTCTAGGCCAAAAACGTGTTTTGGGCCTAAGTCCTTGCTCGGATAACATTTTTGAGTCATTCTTTCGCCTAAATGCGTTTTTTACCATTTCTAAATTGTTCAGGAGGTCAGAAGTTGGAAAAATTTAAGTCCAATTTTTCGCGTCGGTTCCACGTTGCTTTGTGCCTAAAACAAGTTTTGGGACTAACTCCTAGCTCGGATAACATTTTTTTGTAATTATTTCACCTAAATGCATTTATTTTAAAATTTCTAAAGGGTTCGTGAGGTAAGAAGCAGAAAAAATTAAAGTCAAATTTTTCGCGTCGGTTCCACGTTGTTGTGGGCCCAAAACGTGTTATGGGACTACCTCCAAGCTCGGATAACAATTTTGAGTCATTCTTTCGCCTAAATGCGTTTTTATACCATTTCTAAAGGGTTCAGGAGGTCTTAAGCTGAAAAAATTAAAGTCCGATCTTTCGCGTCGGTTCCGCGTTGCTCAAGGCCTAAAACGTGACTTAGGCCTAACTCTTAGCTCGGATAACATTTTTGAGTCATTTTTTCGCCTCAAGGCGTTTTTTTTACCATTTCTAAAGGGTTCAAGAGGTCAGAAGCTGAAAAAATTGAAGTCCGGTTTTTCACGTCGGTTCCACGTTGTTTTGGTCCCAAAACGTGACTTGGGCCTAACTCCTAGCTCATATAACATTTTTCAGTCTTTATTTCTCCTAAATGCGTTTTTTAACCATTTCTAAAGAGTTCGTGAGGTCAGAAGCTGAAAAAATTGAAGTCCGATTTTTTGCGTCGGTTCCACGTTGCTGTAGGCCCAAAACGTGACTTGGGCCTAACTCCTTGCTCGGCTAACATTTTTGAGTCATTATTTTTCCTAAATGCGTTTTCTATACCATTTCTTATGGGTTCCGGAGGTCAGAACCTGAAAAAATATAAGTCCGATTTTTTGCGTCGGTTACACGTTGTTTGGGCCCAAAACGTGTTTTGGGCCAAACTCGTAGCTCAGATAACTTTTTTGAGTCATTCTTTCGCCTAAATGCGTTTTTTACCATTTCAAAAGGGTTCGTGAGGTCAGAAGCGGAAAAAATTGAAGTCCGATTTTTCGCGTCGGTTCCACGTTGTTATGGTCCCAAAACGTGTTTACGGCCTAACTCCTAGCTCGGATAACATTTGTCATTCTTTCGCCTAAATGCGTTTTTTTACCATTTCTATGGGGTTCAGGAGGTCAGAAGCTGAAATAATTAAAGTCCGATTTTTCGCGTCGTTTCCACGTTGCTCTAGGCCAAAAACGTGTTTTGGGCCTAAGTCCTTGCTCGGATAACATTTTTGAGTCATTCTTTCGCCTAAATGCGTTTTTTACCATTTCTAAATTGTTCAGGAGGTCAGAAGTTGAAAAAATTTAAGTCCAATTTTTCGCGTCGGTTCCACGTTGCTTTGTGCCTAAAACAAGTTTTGGGACTAACTCCTAGCTCGGATAACATTTTTTTTGTAATTATTTCACCTAAATGCATTTATTTTAAAATTTCTAAAGGGTTCGTGAGGTAAGAAGCAGAAAAAATTGAAGTCAAATTTTTCGCGTCGGTTCCACGTTGTTGTGGGCCCAAAACGTGTTATGGGACTACCTCCAAGCTCGTATAACAATTTTGAGTCATTATTTCGCCTAAATGGGTTTTTATACCATTTCTAAAGGGTTCAAGAGGTCATAAGCTGAAAAAATTAAAGTTCGATTTTTCGCGTCGGTTCCGCGTTGCTCTAGGCCTAAAACGTGACTTGGGCCTAACTCTTAGCTCGGATAACATTTTTGAGTCATTTTTTAGCCTCAAGACGTTTTTTTAACCATTTCCAAAAGGGTTCAGGAGGTCAGAAGCTGAAAAAATTGAAGTCCGATTTTTCACGTCGGTTCCACGTTGTTTTGGGCCCAAAACGTGACTTGGGCCTAACTCCTAGCTCATATAACATTTTTCAGTCTTTATCTCTCCTAAATGCGTTTTTTAACCATTTCTAAAGGGTTCGTGAGGTCAGAAGCTGAAAAAAATGAAGTACGACTCTTCGCATCGGTTCCACTTTGCTCAGGGCCTAAAACGTGTTTTGGGACTAACTCCTAGGTCGGATAACATTTTTAAGTCATTCTTTTGCTTAAATGCGTTTTTTTTTCTTTTGTAAAGCGTTCAGGAGGTCAGAAGCTGAAAAAATTAAGGTCCGATTTTTCGCGTCGGTTCCACGTTGCTCTAGGCCCAAAACGTGACTTGGCGTAACTCCTAACTCGGATAACATTTTTGACCCATTATTTTTCCTAAATGCGTTTTTTTACCATTTATAAAGGGTTCCGGAGGTCAGAACCTGAAAAAATTGAAGTCCGACTTTTCGCGTCGGTTCCACGTTGCTGTGGAACCAAAACGTGTTTTGGGCCTAACTCCTAGCTCGGATAACATTTTTAAGTCATTCATTCTCCTAATGCGTTTTTTACCATTTCTAAGGGATTCAGGAGGTCAGAAGTTGGGGTGTAAATGAGACGAGACAACTCGCGAGCTACTCGAGATCGACTCGGTCAAAACTCGGCTCGAGTGAGCTCGGCTCGAGATACTCGACTCGAAAACTCATGAGAAGCTCGAAAACCCAATTGTTCTACGTTAGGGTTGCTTTTAACATGAGACACTTGCAAGCTACTCGAAATTTACTCGGTCAGAACTCGACTCTGTGAAAGCTCGACTCGGTCAATGCTCAGTCAAAACTCGGTCAAACTCAACTCGAGTGAGCTCGACTCGAAATGCTGACGAGTCGAGTCGAGCTAACTCAAACTCGAACTCGACTCGCATCATATAAGTCCGACTTTTCGCGTCGGTTCCACGTTGCTCTAGGAACAAAACTTGACTTGGGCCTAACTCCTTGCTCGAATAACATTTTTGAGCCATTATTTTTCCTAAATGCGTTTTTTACCATTTCTAAAGGGTTCCGGAGGTCAGAACCAGAAAAAATATAAGTCCGATTTTTCGCGTCGGTTCCACGTTGTTTTGGGACAACCTCGTAGCTCTGATAACTTTTTTGAGTGATTCTTTCGCCTAAATGCGTTGTTTTACCATTTCTAAAGGGTTCGTGAGGTCAGAAGCTGAAAAAATTGAAGTCCGATGTTTCGCGTCGGTTCCACGTTGCTGTGGGCCCAAAACGTGTTTTGGGCCTAACTCCTAGCTCGGATAACATTTTTAAGTCATTCATTCTCCTAAATGCGTTTTTTTACCATTTCTAAGGAGTTCAGGAGGTCAAAAGCTGAAAAAATTTAAGTCCGATTTTTCGCGTCGTTTCCACGTTGCTCTAGGCTTAAAACGTGTTTTGCGCCTAACTCCTTGCTCGGATAACATTTTTGAGTCATTATTTCGCTTAAAAGCGTTTTTTTACCATTTCTAAAGGTTTCGTGAGGTCAAAAGCTGAAAAAATTGAAGTCCGATTTTTCGCGTCGGTTCCACGTTGCTGTGGGCCCAAAACGTGTTTTGGGCCTAAGTCCTTGCTCGGATATCATTTTTGAGTCATTCTTTTGCCTAAATGCGTTTTTTTCCATTTCTAAATTGTTCAGGAGGTTAGAAGCAGAAAAAATTTAAGTCCAATTTTTCGCGTCGGTTCCCCGTTGCTCTGTGCCTAAAAGAAGTTTTGGGCCTAACTCCTAGCTCGGATAACATTTTTAAGTAATTATTTCACCTAAATGCATTATTTTTAAAATTTCTAAAGGGTTCGAGAGTTCAGAAGCTGAAAAAAATGAAGTCCGACTTTTCGCAGCGGTTCCACTTTGCTTTGGGGGAAAAACGTGTTTTGGGGCTAACTCCTAGTTCGGATAGCATTTTTGAGTCATTCTTTCACCTAAATGCGTTTTTATACCATTTCTAAAGGGTTCAGGAGGTCAGAAGCTGAAAAAATTGAAGTCCGATTTTTCGTGTCGGTTCCACGTTGCTCTGGGCCAATAACGTGAATTGGGTCAAACTCTATGCTCGGATAACATTTTTGAGTCATTTTTCCGCCTCAATGCTGTTTTCACCATTTCTAAAGGGTTCAGGAGGTCAGAAGCTAAAAAAATTAAAGTTCGATTTTTCATGTCGGTTCCACGTTGCTCTAGGCCCAAAATGTGACTTAGGCCTAACTCCTCCCTCAGATAACTTTTTTGAGTAATTCTTTCGCCTAAAAGCATTTTTTTACCATTTCTAAAGGGTTCGGGAGGTCAGAAGCTGAAAAAAATGAAGTCCGACTTTTCGCGCCGGTTCCACATTGATCGGGGACAAAAACGTGTTTTGGGGCTAACTCCTAGCTCGGATAACATTTTTGAGTCATTTTTTCGCCTAATTGCGTTTTTTTACCATTTCTATAGCGTTCAGGAGGTCAGAACCCGAAAAAATTGAAGTCCGGTTTTTCGCGTCCGTTCCACATTGTTGTGGGCCCAAAACGTGACTTGGGCCTAACTCCAAGCTCATATAACATTTTAGAGTCTTTCTTTTGCCTAAATGCGTTTTTTTTAACATTTCTAAATGGTTCGTGAGGACAGGAGCTGAAAAAATGAAGTCCGACGTTTCGCGTCGGTTCCACGTTGCTCGGGGCCAAAAACATGTTTTGGGGTTAACTCCTAGCTCGGATAACATTTTTGAGTAATTCTTTTGCTTAAATACGTTTTTTTACCATTTCTAAATTGTTCAGGAAGTCGGATGCTGAAAAAATTAAAGTCTGGTTTTTCGCGTCGGTTCCACGTTGCTCTAGGACCAAAACGTGACTTAAGCCAAACTCCTAGCTCGGATGACATTTTTGAGTCATTCTTTTTCCTAAATGCGTTTTTTTGACCATTTCTAAAGGGTTTCGGAGGTCAGAACCTGAAAAATATAGGTCCGATTTTTCGTGTCAGTTCAACGTTGTTCTGGGCCCAACGTGTTTTAGGCCACACTACTACCTCGGATAACTTTTTTGAGTTATTCTTTCGCCTAAATGCGTTTTTTTACCATTTCTAAAGGGTTCGTGAGGTTAGAAGCTGAAAAAATTTAAGTCCGATTTTTCGCGTCGGTTCCACGTTGCTCTCGGGCCAAAACGTGTTTTGGGCCTAACTCCTTGCTCAGATAACATTTTTGAGTCATTATTTCGCTTAAATGCGTTTTTTTACCATTTTTAAAGGGTTCGTGAGGTCAGAAGCGGAAAAAATTGAAGTCTGATTTTTAGCGTCGGTTCCTTGTTGCTCTAGGCCGAAAACGTGTTTTGGGCCAAGCTCCTAGCTCGGATAACATTTTTGAGTCATTCCTTAGCCTAAATGCGTTATTTTTCCAATTCTGAAGGGTTCGCGAGGTCTGAAGCTGAAAAAATTAAAGTCCGATTTTTCGCGTCGGTTCCACGTTACTCCCGGCCCAAAACGTGTTTTGGGCCTAACTCCTAGCTCGGATAACATTTTTGAGTCATTCTCTCACCTAAATGCGTTTTTTTAACATTTCTGAAGGGTTCAGGAGGTCAAAAGCCGAAAAAATTGAAGTCCGATTTTTCGCGGCGGTTCCACGTTGCTTTGGGCCCAAAACGTTTTTGGGCCTAACTCCAAGCTCGGATAACATTTTAGAGTCATTCTATCGCCTAAATGCGTTTTTTTCACCACTTCTAAAGGGTTCGTGCGGTCAAAAGCTGAAAAAATTGAAGTCCGGTTTTTGCGTCGATTCCACGTTTCTCTAGGCCGAAAACGTGTTTTGGGCCTAACTCCTAGCTCGGATAACATTTTTGATTCATTCTTTCGCCTAAATGCGTTTTTATACCATTTCCAAAGGGTTCGTGAGGTCAGAAGCTAATAAAATTGAAGTCCGATTTTTCGCGTCGGTTCCTTGTTGCTCAGGGCCGAAAATGTGTTTTGGGCCAAACTCCTAGCACCGATAACATTTTTGATTCATTCTTTCGCCTAAATGCGTTTTTATTCCATTTCCAAAGGGTTCGTGAGGTCAGAAGCTGAAAAAATTGAAGTCCGTTTTTTCGCTTCGGTTCCTTGTTGCTCTGGGCCGAAAACGTGTTTTGGGCCTAACTCCTAGCTTGGATAACATTTTTGAGTCATTCTTTCACCTAAATGCTTTTTTTTAACATTTCTAAAGGGTTCAGGAGGTCAGAAGCCGAAAAAATTGAAGTCCGATTTTTCGCGGCAGTTCCACGTTGCTTTAGGCCCAAAACGTTTTTGGGCCTAACTCCTAACTCGGATAACATTTTAGAGTCATTCTTTCGCCTAAATGTGTTTTTTGACCATTTAAAAAGGTTTCGTGAGGTCAGAAGCTGAAAAAATTGAAGTTCGATTTTTCGCGTCAGTTCCACGTTGCTTTGGACCCATAACGTGCTTTGGGCCTAACTCCCAGCTCGGATAACACTTTTGAGTCATTCTTTCAACTAAATGCTTTTTTTTACCATTTCTAAAGGGTTCAGGAGGTCTGAAGCAGAGAAAATTGAAGTCCAATTTTCGCGTCGGTTCCACTTTCCTTTGCGACCAAAACGTTTTTGGGCCTAACTCCTAGCTCGGATAACATTGTTGAGTCATTCTTTCGCCTAAATGCGTTTTTTTCACCATTTCTAAAGGGTTTGTGCGGTCAAAAGCTGAAAAAATTGATGTCCGATTTTTGCGTCGGTTCCACGTTTCTCTAGGCCGAAAACGTGTTTTGGGCCTAACTCCTAGCTCGGATAATATTTTTGAGTCATTCTTTAGCCTAAATGCATTTTTATACCATTTCTAAAGGGTTCGCGAGGTCTGAAGCTGAAAAAATTAAAGTCCGATTTTTCGCTTCGGTTCCACGTTACTCTGGGCCCAATACGTATTTTGGGCCTAACTCCTAGCTCGGATAACATTTATGTGTCATTCTTTCACCTAAATGCGTTTTTTTAACATTTCTAAAGGGTTCAGGAGGTCAGAAGCCGAAAAAAATTGAAGTCCGATTTTTTGCGGCGGTTCCACTTTGCTTTGGGCCCAAAACATTTATTGGCCTAACTCCTAGCTCGAATAACATTTAAGAGTCATTCTTTTGCCTAAATGTGTTTTTTGATAATTTAAAAATGTTTCGTGAGGTCAGAAGCTGAAAAATCTAAAGTTCGATTTTTCGCGTCAGTTCCACGTTGCTTTGGGTCCAAAACGTGTTTTGGGCGTAACTCCTAGCTCGGATAACACTTTGACTCATTCTTTCACCTAAATGCGTTTTTTTACCATTTCTAAAGGGTTTAGGAGGTCTGAAGCAGAGAAAATTGAAGTCCGATTTTTCGCGTCGGTTCCACGTTGCTATAGGCCCAAAACGTTTTTGGGCCTAACTCCTAGCTCGGATAACATTTTTGAGTCATTCTTTCGCCTAAATGTGTTTTTTTACCATTTCTAAGGGGTTTAGGAGGTAAGAAGCTGAAAAAATTGAAGTCCGATTTTTCGCGTCGATTCCACGTTGCTTTGGGCCCAATACGTTTTTGGGCCTAACTCCTGGCTCGGATAACATTTTTGAGTCATTCTTTCGCCTAAATGTGTTTTTTTACCATATCTAAAGGGTTCGTGAGGTCAGAAGCTGAGAAAATTGAAGTCCAATTTTTCCTTCGGTTCCACGTTGCTCTAGGCCCAAAACGTGTTTTGGGCCTAACTCCTAGCTCGGATAACATTTTTGAGTCAATCTTTCGCCTACATGCGTTTTTTACCATTTCTAAAGGGTTCACGAGGTCAGAAGCTTAAAAAATTGAAGTCCGATTTTTCCGCATCGGGGTGACATTGCTTTGGGCCCAGAACGTGTTTTGGGCCTAACTCCTAGCTCGGATAACATTTTTGAGTAATTCTTTCGCCTAAATGCTTTTTTTTACCATTACTAAAGGGTTCAGGAGGTCAGAAGCAAAAAAAAATTGAAGTCAGGTTTTTCGAGACGGTTCCACGTTTTTGGACTAACTCCTCGCTCGGATAACATTTTTGAGTCATTCTTTAGCCTAAATGCGTTTTTTTACCATTTCAAAAGGTTTCAGGAGGTCAGAAGCTGAAAAAATTGAAGTCCGATTTTTTGCTACGGTTCCACGTTGCTATGGGCCCAAAACGTGTTTTAGGCCTAACTCCTAGCTCGGATAAACTTTTTGAGTTATTCTTTCGCCTAAATATGTTTTATTACCATTTCTAAAGGGTTCGTGAGGTCAAAAGTGGAAAAAATTGAAGTCCGATATTTCGCGTCGGTTCGACGTTGCTCTAGGCTTAACATCCTCGCTCGGATAACATTTTTGAATAATTCTTTCTACTAAATGCATTTTTTAACCATTTCTAAAGGGTTCCGGAGGTCAGAACCTGAAAAATTAGAAGTCAGACTTTTCCCGTCGGTTCCACGTTTCTCTAGGCCCAAATTGTGTTTTGGGCCTATCTTGTTGCTCGGATAACATTTTTGAGTCATTCTTTCGCCTAAATGTGTTTTTTACCATTTCTTTTGGGTTCTAGAGGTCAGAAGCTGAAAAACTTGAAGTCCGATTTTTCAAGACGGTTCCACGTTACTCTGGGCCCAAAACGTGCTTTAGGCCTAACTCCTGTCTCGGATTATCTTTATAGTGATTCTTTCGCATAAATGTGTTTTATTACCATTTCTAAAGGGTTCGTGAGGTCAGAAGGTGAAAAAATTGAAGTCCGATTTTTCGCGTCGGTTCGACCTTGCTCTAGGCTTAAAACTTGTTTTGGCCCTAAATCCTCGCTCGAATAAGATTTCTGAGTCATTCTTTATCCTAAATGCGTTTTTTAACCATTTCTAAAGGATTATGGAGGTCAGAACCTGAAAATATTGAAATCTGATTTTTCCTTCGGTTCCACGTTTCTCTAGGACCAAAACGTGTTATGGGCCTAGCTCGTAGCTCGGATAACATTTTTGAATCATTCTTTCGCCTAAATGCGTTTTTTTTTATCATTTCTACAGGGTTCAGGTGGTCGGAGGTGAAAAATTGAAGTTCGATTTTTTGCGCGCTCGACGTGTTTTGGGCCTAACTCCTCGCCCAGATAACATTTTTGAGTCATTCTTTCGCCTAAATGCGGTTTTTTCCTTTTCAAAAGGGTTTTGGAGGTCATAACCTGAAAAAATTATAGTCCGATTTTTCGCGTCGGTTCCACGTTTCTCTGTGCCCAAAAGGTGTTTTGGGGCTATCTCCTAGCTCGGATAACATTTTTGAGTCATTCTTTCGCCTAAATGCGTTTTTTAACCATTTTTAAAAGGTTCGAAGCGTCGATAACTTAAAAAAATGAAGTCCGGTTTTTCGCGACGGTTCCACGTTTATGTGGGCCCAAAACGTGTTTTCGGCCTAACAACTTGCTCGTATAAACTATTTGAGTTATTATTTCGGCTAAATGTGTTTATTTACCCTTTCTCAAGGGTTCGTGAGGTCAAAAGTGGCAAAAATTGAAGTCTGATTTTTAGGGTCGGTTCGACGTTACTCTAGCCTTAAAACATGTTTTGCGCCTAAGCCCTCGCTCGGATAACATGTTTGAGTCATTCTTTAACCTAAATGCGATTTTTTTACCATTTCTAAAGGGTTCGTTAGGTCAGAATCTGAAAAAATTGAAGTCAAATTTTTCGCGTCGGGTCGACGTTGCTCGTGGCTTAAAACCTGTTTTGGGCCTAAATCCTAGCTCGGGTAACATTTTTCAGTCATTCTCTCGCCTAAATGCGTTTTTTTAACATTTCTAAAGGGTTCGGGAGTTCAGATGCTGAAAAAAATTTTGAGTCATTCTTTCTCCTAAATGCGTTTTCTATCAATTTATAAAGAGTTTCGGAGGTCAGAACCTGAAAAAACTAAAGTCTGATTTTACCTGTCGGTTCCACCTTTCTCTGCGCCCAAAACGTGTTTTGGGCCTAACTCCTAGCTCGGATAACATTTATGTGTCATTCTTTCGCTTAAATGAGTTTTTTTTATCATTTCTAAAGTGTTCAGGAGGTCAGAAGCTGAAAAAATTAAAGTCCAATTTTTCGCGACGGTTGCACGTCACTCTGGGCCCAAAACGTGTTATCGGCCCAAAATCCTCGCTCGAATAACATTTTTGAGTCATTCTTTCGCCTAAAAGCGTTTTTTTACCATTTCTAAAGGGTTCGTGAGGTCAGAAGTTGAAAAAATTGAAGTCTGATTTTTCGCGTCGGTTCGACGTTGCTCTAGGCTTAAAACCTGTTCTGGGCCTAACTCCTAGCTCAATTAACATTTTTGAGTCAATATTTCGCCTAAATACGTTTTTTAACATTTATAAAAGGTTCAACACTTCAGAAGCTTGAAAAATTAAAGTCCAATTTTTCGCCCGGTTTTCCACGTTGTTTTGGTTTTAAGGTCCTAACTCCTCGCTCGGATAACATTTTTGAGTCATTCCTTCGCCTAAATGCGTTTTTTACAATTTCTAAAGGGTTCGTGAGGTCGGAGCGGAAAAAATAAAGACCGATTTTTTTTTTGGTTTAGGGTTCTTTTTTTTTTTAAAAAACTTTTTTGGGCCTAACTCCTAGCTCGGATAACATTTTTGAGTCATTCTTTTGCCTAAATGCATTTTTTTTACAATTTTCTAAAGGGTCCAGCAGGTCAGAAGCTGAAAAAATTTAAATCCGATTTTTCGTGACGGTTGCACGTTGCTCTAGGCCCAAAACGTGTTTTAGAACTAACTCCTCGCTCGGATAACATTTTGGAGTCATTCCTTCGCCTAAATGCTTTTTTTTACCATTTCTAAAGGGTTCGTGAGGTCAGAAGGTGAAAAAATTGAAGTTCGATTTTTCGCGTCGGTTCGACGTTGCTCTAGGCTTAAAACTTGTTTTGGGCCTAACTCCTAGCTCGGATAACATTTTTGAGTCATTCTTTCGCCTAAATACGTTTCTTTAACCATTTCTAAAGGGTTCGGCAGGTTAAAAGCTGATAAAATTGAAGTCAAATTTTCGCGTCGGTTCGACGTTGCTCTGGGCGTAAAACCTGTTTTGGGCCTAACTCTTAGCTCGAATAACATTTTTGAGTCATTCTTTCTCCTGAATGTGGTTTTTTACCATTTCAAAAGGGTTCCACGTTTCTCTGGGACCAAAACTTGTTTTGGGCCTAAGTCCTCGCTCGGATAACAATTATTTGTCATTATTTCTCCTAAATGAGTTTTTTTACCATTTCTAAAGGGTTCGTGAGGTATGAAGCTGAAAAAATTGAAGTTCGATTTTTCGCGTCGATTCGACGTTGCTCTAGGCCAAAAACATTTTTTGGCCTACTGCCTAACTCGGATAACATTTTTATGTCATTCTTTCGCCTAAATGCGTTTTTTACCATTTCTAAAGTGTTCACGAGGTGAAAAGCTGAAAAAATTGAAGTCCGATTTTTCGCGTCGGTTCCACGTTGCTCTAGGCCTAAAACGTGACTTGGGCCTAACTCTTAGCTCGGATAAAATTTTTGAGTCATATTTTCGCCTCAAGGCGTTTTTTACCATTTCTAAAGGGTTCGTGAGGTCAGAAGCTGAAAAAAATGTAGTCCGACTGTTCGCATCGGTTCCACTTTGCTCAGGGCCTAAACGTGTTTTGGGGCTAACTCCTAGCTCGGATAACATTTTTAAGTCATTCTTTTGCTTAAATGCGTTTTCTTACCATTTATAATGCGTTCAGGAGGTCAGAAGCTGATAAAATTGAAGTCCGATTTTTCGCATTGGTTCCATGTTGCTCTATGCCCAAAACTTGACTTGGGCCTAACTCCTAGCTCTGATTACATTTTTGAGTCATTCTTTTTCCTAAATGCGTTTTTTACCATTTCGAAAGGGTTCCGGAGGTCAAAACCTGAAAAAATAAAAGTCCGATTTTTCGCATCGGTTCCACGTTGTTTTGGGCACAAAACGTGTTTTGGGCCAAACTACTAGCTCGGATAACTTTTTTGAGTCATTCTTTCACCTAAATGTGTTTCTTTACATTTTTTAAAGGGTTCGTGAGGTCAGAAGCTAAAAAAATTAAGGTCCGATTTTTCGCGTCGGTTCCACGTTGCTCTAGGCCCAAAACGTGACTTGGCCTAACTCCTAGCTCGGATAACGTTTTTAACCCTTTATTTTTCCTAAATGCATTTTTTTTCCATTTCTAAAGGGTTCCGGAGGTCAGAACCTGAAAAAATATAAGTCCGATTTTTCGCGTCGGTTCCACGTTGTTTTGGGACAACCTCGTAGCTCGGAAAACATTTTTGAGTCATTCTTTCGCCTAAATGCGTTAATCTACCATTTCTAAAGGGTTCGTGAGGTCAGAAGCTGAAAAAATTGAAGTCCGATTTTTCCGCCTCGATTCGACATTGCTGTGGGCCCATAACGTGTTTTGGGCCTTTATCCTAGCTCGGATAACATTTTTGAGTCATTCTTTAGCCTAAATGCGTTTTTTTACCATTCCAAAAAGGTTAAGGAGGTCAAAAGCTGAAAAAATTGAAGTCCGATTTTTCGTTACGGTTCCACGTTGCTATGGGCCCAAAACGTGTTTTCGGCCTAACTCCTAGCTTGGAGAAACTTTTTGAGTTATTCTTTCGCCTAAATGTGTTTTATTACCATTTCTAAAGGGTTCATGGGTTTTTTTTTTACCATTTAAAGGGTTCGTGAGGTCAGAAGCTTAAAAAATGAAGTCGGACTTTTTCGCTCTGTCCACGTTGCTCGGGGCCAAAAACGTGTTTTGGGGCTAACTCCTAGCTCGGATAACTTTTTTTTAGTCATTCTTTTTCTTAAATGCGTTTTTTCCATTTCTAAAGCGTTCAGGAGGTCGGAAGGAAAAAAAATGAAGTCTTTTTTTTTCCGTCTTCCCATTTGTTCTGGGCCAAAACGTGTTTTGGGGCAAACTCCTAGCTCGGATAACATTTTTAAGTCATTCTTTTGCATAAATGCGTTTTTTTACCATTTCTAGAGCATTCAGGAGGTCAAAAGCTGAAAAAATTTAATTCCAATTTTTCCCGTCGGTTCCACGTTGCTCTAGGCCCAAAACGTGACTTGGGCCTAACTCGTAGCTCGGCAAACATTTTTGAGTCATTATTTTTCCTAAATGCGTTTTCATTACCATTTCTAATGGGTTCCGGAGGTCAGAACCTGAAAAAATATAAGTCCGATTTTTCGCGTCGGTTACACGTTGTTTTGGGCCCAAAACTTATTTTGGTCCAAACTCGTAGCTCAGATAACTTTTTTGAGTCATTCTTTCGCCTAAATGTGTTTTTTTACCATTTCTAAAGGGTTCGTGAGGTCAGAAGCGGAAAAAATTGAAGTCCGATTTTTCGCGTCGGTTCCACGTTGTTGTGGTCCCAAAACGTGTTTAGGGCCTAACTCCTAGCTCGGATAACATTTGTCATTCTTTCGCCAAAATGCGTTTTTTTACCATTTCTAAGGGGTTCAGGAGGTAAGAAGCTGAAAAAATTGAAGTCCGCTTTTTCGCGTCGTTTCCACGTTGCTCTAGGCCAAAAACGTGTTTTGGGCCTAACTCCTTGCTTGGATAACATTTTTGAGTCATTAGTTCGCTTAAATGCGTTTTTTTAAGCATTTCAAAAGGGTTTGTGAGGTCAGAAGCTGAAAAAATTGAAGTCCGATTTTGGCTTCGGTTCCGCGTTGTTTTGGGCCAAAAACGTGTTTTGGGCCTAACTCCTTGCTCGGATAACATTTTGAGTCATTAGTTCGCTTAAATGCGTTATTTTATAGCATTTCAAAACGGTTCGTGAGGTCGGAAGCTGAAAAAATTGAAGTCCTTGCCCGGATATCATTTTTGAGTCATTCTTTCGCCTAAATGCGTTTTTTACCATTTCTAAATTGTTCTGGAGGTCAGAAGCTGAAAAAATTTAAGTCCAATTTTTCGCGTCGGTTCCATGTTGCTTTGTGCCTAAAACAAGTTTTGGGACTAACTCCTATCTCGGATAACATTTTTTAGTTATTATTTCACCTAAATACATTATTTTTAAAATTTCTAAAGGGTTCAGGAGGTCAGAAGCTGAAAAAATTGAAGTCCGATTTTTCGCGTCGGTTCCACGTTGCTCTAGGCCTAAAACGTGACTTGGGCCTAACTCTTAGCTCGGATAACATTTTTGAGACATATTTTCGCCTCAAGGCGTTTTTTACAATTTCTAAAGGGATCAGAAAGTCAGAAGCTGAAAAAATTGAAGTCCGATTTTTCGCGTCGGTTCCACGTTGTTTTGGGTCCAAAACGTGACTTGGGCCTAATTCCTAGCTCATATAACATTTTTGAGTCTTTATTTCTCCTAAATGCATTTTTTAACCATTTCTAAAGGGTTCGTGAGGTCAGAAGCTGAAAAAAATGAAGTCCGACTGTTCGCATCGGTTCCACTTTGCTCAGGGCCTAAAACGTGTTTTGGGGCTAACTCCTAGCTCGAATAACATTTTTAAGTCATTCTTTTGCTTAAATGCGTTTTCTTACCATTTATAATGCGTTCAGGAGGTCAGAAGCTGATAAAATTGAAATCCGATTTTTCGCATTGGTTCCATGTTGCTCTAGGCCCAAAACTTGGGCCTAACTCCTAGCTCGGATTACATTTTTGAGTCATTCTTTTTCCTAAATGTGTTTTTTACCATTTCGAAAGGGTTCCGGAGGTCAGAACCTGAAAAAATATAAGTCCGATTTTTCGCATCGGTTCCACGTTGTTTTGGGCACAAAACGTGTTTTGGGCCAAACTCCTAGCTCGGATAACTTTTTTGAGTCATTCTTTCACCTAAATGCGTTTCTTTACATTTTTTAAAGGTCCGATTTTTCGCGTCGGTTCCACGTTGCTCTAGGCCCAAAACGTGACTTGGCCTAACTCCTTGCTCGGATAACGTTTTTGACCCTTTATTTTTCCTAAATGCGTTTTTTTTCCATTTCTAAAGGATTCCGGAGGTCAGAACCTGAAAAAATATAGTCCGATTTTTCGCGTCGGTTCCACGTTGCTTTGTGCCTGAAACAAGTTTTGGGCCAAACTCCTAGCTCGGATAACATTTTTTAGTAATTATTTCACCTAAATGCATTTTTTTAAAATTTCTAAAGGGTTCATGAGGTCAGAAGCTGAAAAAATTAAAGCCAAATTGTTCGCGTCGGTTCCACGTTGTTGTGGGCCCAAAACGTGTTTTGGGACTATCTCCTAGCTCGGACAACATTTTTAAGTCATTATTTCACCTAAATGCGTTTTTACACCATTTATAAAGTTTTCAGGAGGTCGGAATCTGAAAAAATTGAAGTCCGGTTTTTCGCGTCGGTTCCACGTTGCTCTGGCCTAAAACGTGACTTGGGCCTAACTCTTAGCTTGGATAACATTTTTGAGTCATTTTTCCGCCTCAATGCGTTTTTTTACCATTTCTAAAGGGTTAAGGAGGTCAGAAGCTGGAAAAATTGAAGTCCGATTTTTCGCGTCGGTTCCACGTTGCTTTAGGCCCAAAACGTGACTTCGGCCTAACTCCTAGCTCGGATAACATTTTTGAGTCATTCTTTTTCTTAAATGCGTTTTTTTACCATTTCTAAAGCGTTTAGAAGGTCAGAAGCTGAAAAAATTGAAGTCCGGTTTTTCGCGTCAGTTCCACGTTGTTCTGGGCCCAAATAGTGACTTGGGCCCAAATAGTGACTTGGGCCCAAATAGTGACTTGGGCCCAAATAGTGACATGGGCCTAACTCCTAGCTCATATAACATTTTTGAGTCTTTCTTTCGCCTAAATGCGTTTTTTTACCATTTCTAATGGGTTCGTGAGGTCAGAAGCTGAAAAAAATGAAGTCCGACGTTTCGCAGCGGTTCCACTTTGCTCGGGGCCATAAAAGTGTTTTGGGCCTAACTCCTAGCTTGGATAACATTTTTAAGTCATTCTTTTGCTTAAATGCGTTTTTTTACCATTTATAATGCGTTCAGGAGGTCAGAAGCTGATAAAATTGAAGTCCGATTTTTCGCGTTGGTTCCACGTTGCTCTAGGCCCAAAAGTTGACTTGGGCCTAACTTCTAGCTCGGATAATATTTTTGAGTCATTCTTTTTCCTAAATGCGTTTTTTACCATTTCGAAAGGGTTCCGGAGGTCAGAACCTGAAAAAATATAAGTCCGATTTTTCGCATCGGTTCCACGTTGTTTTGGGCACAAAACGTGTTTTGGGCCAAACTCCTAGCTCGGATAACTTTTTTGAGTCATTCTTTTTCCTAAATGCGTTTCATTAGTTTTTCTAAGGGGTTCGTGAGTTAAGAAGCTGCAAAAATTGAAGTCCGATTTTTCGCGTCGGTTCCACGTTGCTCTGGGCCCCAAAGGTTTTTTGGGCCTATCTCCTTGCTCGGATAACATTTTTGAGTCATTCTTTCGCCTAAATGCGTTTTTTTAACCATTTTCTAAAGGGTTCAGGAGGTCAGAACCTGAAAAAATAGAAGTCCGGTTTTTCGCGTCGGTTCCACGTTGTTTTGGGCCCAAAACGTGTTTTGGGACAACCTCGTAGCTCGGATAAATTTTTTGAGTCATTCTGTCGCCTAAATGTGTTTTTTTACCATTTCTAAAGGGTTCGTGAGGTCAGAAGCTGAAAAAATTGAAGTCAGATTTTTCGCGTCGGTTCCACGTTGCTCTAGGCCCAAAACGTGACTTGGGCCTAACTCCTTGCTCGACTAACATTTTTGAGCCATTATTATTCCTAAATGCGCTTTCTTTGCCGTTTCTAATGGGTTTCGGAGGTCAGAACCTGAAAAAATATAAGTCCGATTTTTCGCGTCGGTTACACGTTGTTTTGGGCCCAAAAAGTGTTTTGGGCCAAACTCGTAGCTCAGATAACTTTTTTGAGTCATTCGTTCGCCTAAATGCGTTTTTTACCATTTCAAAAGGGTTCGTGAGGTCAGAAGCTGAAAAAATTGAATTCCGATTTTTCGCGTCGGTTCCACGTTGTTGTGGTCCCAAAACGTGTTTACGGCCTAAGTCCTAGCTCGGATAACATTTGTGATTCTTTTGCCTAAATGCGTTTTTTTACCATTTCTAAGGGGTTCAGGAGGTCGGAAGCTGAAAAAATTAAAGTCCGATTTTTCGCGTCGTTTCCACGTTGCTCTAGGACAAAAACGTGTTTTGGGCCTAACTCCGTGCTCGGATAACATTTTTGAGTCATTAGTTCGCTTAAATATGTTTTTTTAGCATTTCTAAAGGGTTCATAAGGTCAGAAGCAGAAAAAATTGAAGTCCGATTTTGGCGTCGGTTCCACGTTGCTTTGTGCCTAAAAACGTGTTTTGGGCCTAAGTCCTTGCTCGGATAACATTTTTGAGTCATTCTTTCGCCTAAATGCGTTTTTTTAACCATTTTCTAAAGGGTTCAGGAGGTCAGAACCTGAAAAAATAGAAGTCCGGTTTTTCGCGTCGGTTCCACGTTGTTTTGGGCCCAAAACGTGTTTTGGGACAACCTTGTAGCTCGGATAAATTTTTTGAGTCATTCTGTCGCCTAAATGCGTTTTTTTACCATTTCTAAAGGGTTCATGAGGTCAGAAGCTGAAAAAATTGAAGTCCGATTTTTCGCGTCGGTTCCACGTTGCTCTAGGCCCAAAACGTGACTTGGCCTAACTCCTAGCTCGGATAACATTTTTGACCCATTATTTTTCCTAAATGCGTTTTTTTACCATTTCAAAAGGATTCCGGAGGTCAGAACCTGAAAAAATTGAAGTCCGACTTTTCGCGTCGGTTCCACGTTGTTGTGGGCCCAAAACGTTTTTTTTGGCCTAACTCCTAGCTCGGATAACATTTTTAAGTCATTCATTCTCCTAAATGCGTTTTTTACCATTTCTAAGGGGTTTAGGAGGTCAGAAGTTGGGGTGTAAATGAGACGAGACAACTCGCGACCTACTCGAGATCGACTCGGTCAAAACTCGGTCAAAACTCGGCTCGAGTGAGCTCGGCTCGAGATACTGGCGAGTCGAGTTGAGCAACTCAATACTCGACTCGAAAACTCATGAGAAGCTCGAAAACCCAATTATTAATAGCAAATACCTAAATTCAACATTTTTCTACCTTAGGATTTGCTTTTAACATGAGACACTTGCAAGCTACTCGAAATCTACTCGGTCAGAACTCGACTCGGTGAAAGCTCGACTCGGTCAAAGCTCAGTCAAAACTCGGTCAAACTCAACTCGAGTGAGCTCGACTCAACTCGAGCTCGACTCGAAATGCTCACGAGTCGAGTCGAGCTAGCTCAAACTCGAACTCGACTCGCATCATATAAGTCCGATTTTTCGTGTCGGTTCCTCGTTGTTCTGGCCCCAAAATGTGTTTTGGGCCAAACTCCTACCTCGGATAACTTTTTTGAGTTATTCTTTCGCCTAAATGCGTTTTTTTACCAATTCTAAAGGAATCGTGAGGTCAGAAGCTGAAAAAATTGAAGTCCGATTTTTCGCGTCGTTTCCACGTTGCTCTAGGCCAAAAACGTGTTTTGGGCCTAACTCCTTGCTCGGATAACATTTTTGAGTCATTATTTCGCTTAAAAGCGTTTTTTTTACCATTTCTAAAGGGTTCGTGAGGTCAGATGCTAAAAAAATTGAAGTCCGATTTTTCGCGTCAGTCACACGTTGTTTTGTGCCTAAGTCCTTGCTCGAATAACATTTTTGAGTCCGATTTATAAATTGTTCAGGAGGTCAGAAGCTGAAAAAATTTAAGTCCAATTTTTCGCGTCGGTTCCACGTTGCTTTGTGCCTAAAACAAGTTTTGGGCCAAACTTCTAGCTCGGATAATATTGTTTAATAATTATTTCACCTAAATGCATTTTCTTAAAAATTTTTAAAGGGTTTGTGAGGTCAAAAGCTGAAAAAATTGAAGTCAAATTTTTCGCGTCGGTTCCACGTTGTTGTGGGCCAAAAACGTGTTTTGGGACTACCTCTTAGCTCGGATAACATTTTTGAGTCATTCTTTCACCTAAATGCGTTTTCATACCATTTCAAAAGGGTTCAGGAGGTCAGAAGCTGAAAAAATTGAAGTCCGATTTTTCGCGTCGGTTCCACGTTGCTTTAGGCCTAAAACGTGACTTGGGCCTAACTCTTAGCTCGGATAACATTTTTGAGTCATTTATTTTTCGCCTCAAGGCGCTTTTTTACCATTTCCAAAGGGTTCATGAGGTCGGGAAGAAAAAAAAAAGTTTTTTTTATTTTTCGCTCTTTGTTGTTTTGGGCCCAATGAATGAGTCTAACTCCTAGCTCATATAACATTATTGAGTCTTTTATTTCTCCTAAATGCTTTTTTTAACCATTTCTAAAGGGTTCGTGAGGTCAGATTGAAAAAAATGAAGTCCGACTCTTCGCATCGGTTCCATGTTGGTGTAGGCCCAAAACGAGACTTGGCCTAACTCCTAGCTCGGATTACATTTTTGAGTCATTCTTTTTCCTAAATGTGTTTTTTACCATTTCGAAAGGGTTCCGGAGGTCAGAACCTGAAAAAATATAAGTCCGATTTTTCGCATCGGTTCCACGTTGTTTTGGGCACAAAACGTGTTTTGGGCCAAACTCCTAGCTCGGATAACTTTTTTGAGTCATTCTTTCACCTAAATGCGTTTCTTTACATTTTTTAAAGGTCCGATTTTTCGCGTCGGTTTCACGTTGCTCTAGGCCCAAAACGTGACTTGGCCTAACTCCTAGCTCGGATAACGTTTTTGACCCTTTATTTTTCCTAAATGCGTTTTTTTTCCATTTCTAAAGGATTCCGGAGGTCAGAACCTGAAAAAATATAAGTCCGATTTTTCGCGTCGGTTCCACGTTGTTTTGGGACCAAAACGTGTTTTGGGACAACCTCATAGCTCGGATAACTTTTTTGAGTCATTCTTTCGCCTAAATGCGTTTTTTTACCATTTCTAAAGGGTTCGTGAGGTCAAAAGCTGAAAAAATTGAAGTCCGATTTTTCGCGTCGGTTCCACGTTGCTCTAGGCCCCAAAGGTTTTTTGGGCCCATCTCCTAGCTCGGATAACATTTTTGAGTCATTCTTTCGCCTAAATGCGTTTTTTTAACCATTTTCTAAAGGATTCCGGAGGTCAGATCCTGAGAAAATATAAGTCCGGTTTTTCGCGTCGGTTCCACGTTGTTTTGGTCCCAAAACGTGTTTTGGGACAACCTCGTAGCTCGAATAAATTTTTTGAGTCATTATTTCGCCAAAATGCGTTTTTTTTCCATTTCTAAAGGGTTCGTGAGCTCAGAAACTAAAACAATTGAACTCCGATTTTTCGCGTCGGTTCCACGTTGATGTGGGCCCAAAACGTGTTTTGGGCCTAATTCCTAGCTCGGATAACATTTTTAAGTCATTCATTCTCCTAAATGCGTTTTTTACCATTTCTAAGGGGTTCAGGAGGTCAGAACTCAGAAGCTGAAAAAATTGAAGTCCGATTTTTCGCGTCGCTTCCACGTTGCTCTAGGCCAAAAACGTGTTTTGGGCCTAACTCCTTGCTCGGATAACATTTTTGAGTCATTATTTCGCTTAAAAGCGTTTTTTTTACCATTTCTAAAGGGTTCGTGAGGTCAGAAGCTGAAAAAATTGAAGTCCGATTTTTCGCGTCGGTTCCACGTTGTTGTGGGCCCAAAAAGTGTTTCGGGCCTAAGTCCTAGCTCGGATAACATTTTTGAGTCAATCTTCGCCAAAATGCGTTTTTTAATATTTCTAAATTGTTCAGGAGGTCAGAAGCTGAAAAAATTTAAGTCCAATTTTTCGCGTCGGTTCCACGTTGCTTTTTGCCTAAAATAAGTTTTGGGCAAAATTCCTAGCTCGGATAACATTTTTTAGTAATTATTTCACCTAAATGCATTTTTTTTTAAATTTCTAAAGGGTTCAGGAGGTCAAAAGCTGAAAAAATTGAAGTCCGATTTTTCGCGTCGGTTCCACGTTGCTCTGGCCTAAAACGTGACTTGGGGCTAACTCTTAGCTCGGATAACATTTTTGAGTCATTTTTCCGCCTCAATGCGTTTTTTTACCATTTCTAAAGGGTTCAGGAGGTAAGAAGTTGGAAAAATTGAAGTCCGATTTTTCGCGTTGGTTCCACGTTGCTCTAGGCCCAAAACGTGAGTTAGGCCAAACTCCTCGCTCGGATAACATTTTTGAGTCATTCTTTTTCTTAAATGCGTTTTTTTACCATTTCTAAAGCGTTCAGAAGTTCAGAAGCTGAGAAATTTGAAGTCCGATTTTTCGCGTATGTTCCACGTTGTTCTGGGCCCAAAAAGTTACTTGGGCCTAACTCCTAGCTCTTATAACATTTTTGAGACTTTCTTTCGCCTAAATGCGTTTTTTTTACCATTTCTAAAGGGTTCGTGAGGTCAGAAGCAGAAAAAAATGAAGTCCGACTTTTCGCGTCGGTTTCACGTTGTTGTGGGCCCAAAACGTCTTTTGGGCCTAAGTTCTTAGCTCGGATAACATTTTTAAGTAATTTTTACGCCTCAATGCGTTTTTTTACCATTTGTAAAGGGTTCAGGAGGTCAGAAGCTGAAAAAATTGAAGTCCGATGTTTCGCGTCGGTTCCACGTTGCTCTCGGGCCAAAATGTGTTTTGGGCCTAACTCCTTGCTCAGATGCGTGTTTTCGAGTCATTCTTCCGCATAAATGCGTGTTTTACCATTGCTAAATGGATCAGGAGGTCAGAAGCTGGAAAAATTTATGTCCAATTTTTCGAGTAGGTTCCACGTTGCTTTGTGCCTAAATCGACTTTTGGGCCTAACTCCTAGCTCGGATAACATTTTTTAGTAATTCTTTCACCTAAATGCATTTTTTTTTACCATTTTGGGGATGAAAGCAATAATAGCTTAACTTTCTACAAGTAATTAGAGTAAGAGTTTATGTCTATAATAGTCTTGTTATTATCATAAAAAGGTTAGGTATCTAACTACTTGTGCAAATCTTTTAATGAGATATAATTATAAGACCTTATGATATTTTATTTTGAAATACTAAACAATGGTGTTATGTTGGATTAATGGTTAAGCTTTCACTTTTCACTTCAAAGGTCATGTGTTCGATACCTAATTAATTGAGGAAACAACTTGAAAATAAAGCATTTGCATAGAGCCTTAGAGGAGAGTGCCACGTGGCACACAAACTTTGTTATGAACATCTTTTAATATATTAGTATAGATTGGGATTAGTATTGTTAAGTTCAATTAGCAACCCAAGAAGGTAAATTGTAACAAAGGGGGTTTAAAGTACCTATATATGTCCCCCTCTCAAACCCTAGCCTCCCCTACCCCTTCTTCATCAATTAGGGGCTGCCATGGATGATTTCATCCATGGTAAGCCCCTTTTCCCTTTTTATTTTCAGTTTTTAGTTCATTTTCTTGTTTTGCTAAATAAATTAGTCTCTCTTTATGAGATTTTTCCAAACCCTGTTTTGGGGATTTTAGTCAGCTTTTTCGTGTCGGTTCCACGTTGCTGTAGGCCCAAAACGTGACTTAGGCCAAACTCCTCCCTTGGATAACTTTTTTGAGTAATTCTTTCGCCTAAATGCATTTTTATCCATTTCTAAAGGGTTCGTGAGGTCAGAAGCCGAAAAAATTGAAGTCCGATTTTTCGCGTCGGTTCCTTGTTGCTCTAGGCCGAAAACGTGTTTTGGGCCAAACTCCTAGCTCGGATAACATTTTTGAGTCATTCTTTAGCCTAAACGCGTTTTTTATCCATTTCTAAAGGGTTCGCGAGGTCTGAAGCTGAACAAAATAAAGTCCGATTTTTCGCGTCGGTTCCACGTTACTCTTGGCCCAAAACGTGTTTTGGGCCTAACTCCTAGCTCGGATAACATTTTTGAGTCATTCTTTCACCTAAATGCGTTTTTTTAACATTTCTAAAGGGTTCAGGAGGTCAGATGCCGAACAAAATTGAAGTCCGATTTTTCGCGGCGGTTCCACGTTGCTTTGGGCCCAAAACGTTTTTGGGCCTAACTCCTAGCTCGGATAACATTTTAGAGTCATTCTTTCGCCTAAATGCGTTTTTTTCACCATTTCTAAAGGGTTCGTGCGGTCAAAAGCTGAAAAAATTGAAGTCCAATTTTTGCGTCGGTTCCACGTTTCTCATGGCCGAAAACGTGTTTTGGGCCTAACTCCTAGCTCGGATAACATTTTTGAGTTATTCTTTAGCCTAAATGCATTTTTTTTACCATTTCTAAGGGGTTCGTGAGGTCAGAAGCTTAAAAAATTATAGTCCGATTTTTCGCGTCGGTTCCACGTTACTCTGGGCCCAAAACGTATTTTGGGCCTAACTCCTAGCTTGGATAACATTTTTGAGTCATTCTTTCACCTAAAATGCGTAGTTTTAACATTTCTAAAGGGTTCAGGAGGTCAGAAGCCGAAAAAATTGAAGTCCGATTTTTCGCGGCAGTTCCACGTTGCTTTGGGCCCAAAACGTTTTGGGGCCTAACTCCTAGCTCGGATAACATTTTAGAGTCATTCTTTCGCCTAAATATGTTTTTTGACCATTTAAAAAGGTTTCGTGAGGTCAGAAGCTGAAAAAATTGAAGTTCGATTTTTCTCGTCAGTTCCACGTTGCTTTGGGCCCATAACGTGCTTTGGGCCTAACTCCTAGCTCGGATAACACTTTTGAGTCATTCTTTCAACTAAATGCGTTTTTTTACCATTTCTAAAGGGTTCAGGAGGTCTGAAGCAGAGAAAATTGAAGTCCAATTTTTCGCGTCGGTTCCACTTTCCTTTGGTACTAAAACGTTTTTGGGCCTAACTCCTAGCTCGGATAACATTGTTGAGTCATTCTTTCGCCTAAATGCGTTTTTTTCACCATTTCTAAAGGGTTAGTGCGGTCAAAAGCTGAAAAAATTGAAGTCCGATTTTTGCGTCGGTTCCACGTTTCTCTAGGCCGAAAACGTGTTTTGGGCCTAACTCCTAGCTCAGATAACATTTTTGATTCATTCTTTCACCTAAATGCGTTTTTATACCATTTCTAAAGGGTTCGTGAGGTCAGAAGCAGAAAAAATTGAAGTCCGATTTTTCGCGTCGGTTGCTTGTTGCTCTAGGCCGAAAACGTGTTTTGGGCCAAACTCCTAGCTCGGATAACATTTTTGAGTCATTCTTTAGCCTAAATGGGTTTTTTTACCATTTCCCAAGGGTTCGCGAGGTCTGAAGCTGAAAAAATTTAAGGTCCGATTTTTCGCGTCGGTTCCACGTTACTCTGGGCCCAAAACGTATTTTGGTCCTAACTCCTAGCTCGGATAACATTTATGAGTCATTCTTTCACCTAAATGCGTTTTTTTACCATTTCTAAAGGGTTCAGGAGGTATGAAGCAGAGAAAATTGAAGTCCGATTTTTCGCGTCGGTTTCACGTTGCTCTAGGGCAAAATGTTTTTGGCCTAACTCCTAGCTCGGATAACATTTTTTAGGCATTCTTTCGCCTAAATGTGTTTTTTTACCATATCTAATGGGTTCGTGAGGTCAGAAGCCGAAAAAATTGAAGTCCGATTTTTCGCGTCGATTCCACGTTGCTTTGGGCCCAAAACGTTTTTGGGCCTAACTCCTAGCTCGGATAACATTTTTGAGTCATTCTTTCGCCTTAATGCGTTTTTTACCATTTCTAAGGGGTTCAGGAGGTCAGAAGTTGGGGTGTAAATGAGACGAGACAACTCGCGAGCTACTCGAGATCGACTCGGTCAAAACTCGGCTCGAGTGAGCTCGGCTCGAGATACTGGCGAGTCGAGTTGAGCAACTCAATACTCGACTCGAAAACTCATGAGAAGCTCGAAAACCCAATTATCAATAGCAAATACCTAAATTCAACATTTTTCTACCTTAGGGTTGCTTTTAACATGAGACACTTGCAAGCTACTCGAAATCTACTCGGTCAGAACTCGACACGGTGAAAGCTCGACTCGGTCAAAGCTCAGTCAAAACTCGGTCAAACTCATCTCGAGTGAGCTCGACTCAACTCGAGCTCGACTCGAAATGCTGACGAGTCGAGTCGAGCTAGCTCAAACTCGAACTCGACTCGCATCATATAAGTCTGATTTTTCGTGTCGGTTCCTCGTTGTTCTGGGCCCAAAATGTGTTTTGGGCCAAACTCCTACCTCGGATAACTTTTTTGAGTTATTCTTTCGCCTAAATGCGTTTTTATACCATTTCTAAAGGAATCGTGAGGTCAGAAGCTGAAAAAATTGAAGTCCGATTTTTCGCGTCGTTTCCACGTTGCTCTAGGCCAAAAACGTGTTTTGGGCCTAACTCCTTGCTCGGATAACATTTTTGAGTCATTATTTCGCTTAAAAGCGTTTTATTTTACCATTTCTAATGGGTTCGTGAGGTCAGATGCTGAAAAAGTTGATGTTCGATTTTTCGCGTCGGTTCCACGTTGTTTTGGCCTAAGTCCTTGCTCGGATAACATTTTTGAGTCATTCTTTCGCCTAAATGCGTTTTTTACCATTTATAAATTGTTCAGGAGGTCAGAAGCTGAAAAAATTTAAGTCCAATTTTTCGCGTCGGTTCCACGTTGCTTTGTGCCTAAAACAAGTTTTGGGCCAAACTCCTAGCTCGGATAACATTTTTTAATAATAATTTCACCTAAATGCATTTTTTTAAAATTTCTAATGGGTTTGTGAGGTCAGAAGCTGAAAAAATTGAAGTCAAATTTTTCGCGTCGGTTCCACGTTGTTGTGGGCCAAAAACGTGTTTTGGGACTACCTCTTAGCTCGGATAACATTTTTGAGTCATTCTTTCACCTAAATGTGTTTTTTTCCCATTTCTAAAGGGTTCATGAGGTCAGAAGCGGAAAAAATTGAAGTCTGATTTTTCGCGTCGTTGCCACGTTGCTCTAGGCCTAAAACGTGTTTTGGGCCTAACTCCTTGCTCGGATAACATTTTTGAGTCATTATTTCCCCTAAAAGCGTTTTTTTTACCATTTCTAAAGGGTTCGTGAGGTCAGAAGCTGAAAAAATTGAAGTCCGATTTTTCGCGTCGGTTCCACGTTGTTGTGGGCCCAAAACGTGTTTTGGGCCTAAGTCCTAGCTCGGATAACATTTTTGAGTCATTCTTTCACCTAAATGCGTTTTTTAATATTTCTAAATTGTTCAGGAGGTCAGAAGCTGAAAAAATTTAAGTTCAATTTTTCGCGTCGGTTCCACGTTGCTTTGTGCCTAAAACAAGTTTTGGGCAAAATTCCTAGCTCGGATAACATTTTTTAGTAATTATTTCACCTAAATGCATTTTTTTTAAAATTTCCAAGGGGTTCGTGAGGTCAGAAGCTGAAAAAAATGAAGTCCGACTTTTCGCAGCGGTTCCACTTTGCTCGGGGCCAAAAACGTATTTTGGGGCTAACTCCTAGCTCGGATAACATTTTTAAGTCATTCTTTTGCTTAAATGCGTTTTTTTACCATTTCTAATGCGTTCAGGAGGTCAGAAGCTGATAAAATTGAAGTCCGACTTTTCGCGTCGGTTCCACGTTGCTCTAGGCCCAAAACTTGACTTGGGCCTAACTCCTAGCTCGGATAACATTTTTGGGCCTAAAACGTGTTTTGGGACAACCTCGTAGCTCGGATAACATTTTTAAGTCATTCATTCTCCTAAATGCGTTTTTTACCATTTCTAAGGAGTTCAGGAGGTCAAAAGCTGAAAAAATTGAAGTCCGATTTTTCGCGTCGTTTCCACGTTGCTCTAGGCCAAAAACGTGTTTTGGGCCTAACTCCTTGCTCGGATAACATTTTTGAGTCATTATTTCGCTTAAAAGCGTTTTTTTACCATTTCTAAAGGGTTCGTGAGGTCAGAAGCTGAAAAAATTGAAGTCCGATTTTTCGCGTCGGTTCCACGTTGCTTTGTGCCTAAAACAAGTTTTGGGCCTAACTCCTAGCTCGGATAACATTTTTTAGTAATTATTTCACCTAAATGCATTTTTTTTAAAATTTCCAAAGGGTTCGTGAGGTCAGAAGCTGAAAAAAATGAAGTCCGACTTTTCGCAGCGGTTCCACTTTGCTCGGGGCCAAAAACGTGTTTTGGGGCTAACTCCTAGCTCGGATAACATTTTTAAGTCATTCTTTTGCTTAAATGCGTTTTTTTACCATTTCTAATGCGTTCAGGAGGTCAGAAGCTGATAAAATTGATGTCCGATTTTTCGTGCCGGTTCCACGTTGCTCTAGGCCCAAAACTTGACTTGGGCCAAACTCCTAGCTCGGATAACATTTTTGAGTCATTCTTTTTCCTAAATGCGTTTTTTACCATTTCTAAAGGGTTCCGGAGGTCAGAACCTGAATAAATATAAGTCCGATTTTTCGCATCGGTTCCACGTTGTTTTGGGCACAAAACGTGTTTTGGGTGAAGCTCCTAGCTCGGATAACTTTTTTGAGTCATTCTTTCGCCTAAATGCGTTTTTTTACATTTTCTAAAGGGTTCGTGAGGTCAGAAGCTGCAAAAATTGAAGTACGATTTTTCGCGTCGGTTCCACGTTGCTATTGCCCCATAGTTATTTTGGGCCTAACTCCTAGCTCGGATAACGTTTTTGAGTCATTGTTTCGCCTAAATGCGTTTTTTTACCATTTCTAATGGGTTCAGGAGGTCAGAAGCTGAAAAAATTGAAGGCCGATTTTTCGCGTCGTTTCCACGTTGCTCTGGGGCAAAAACGTGTTTTGGGCCTAACTTCTTGCTCAGATAACATTTTTGAGTCATTATTTCGCTTAAATGCGTTTTTTTAACCATTTCTAAAGGGTTCGTGAGGTCAGAAGCTGAAAAAATTGAAGTCCGATTTTTCGCGTCGGTTCCACGTTGTTGTGAGCCCAAAACGTCTTTTGGGCCTAAGTCCTGCTCGGAAAACATTTTCGAGTCATTCCTCCGGATAAATGCCTTTTTAACCATTTCTAAATGGTCCAGGAGGTCAGAAGCTGGAAAAATTTAAGTCCAATTTTTCGAGTCAGTTCCACGTTGCTTTGTGCCTAAATCGACTTTTGGGCCTAACTCCTAGCTCGGATAACATTTTTAAGTAATTCTTTCACCTAAATGCATTTTTTTTTACCATTTCTAAAGGGTTCGTGAGGTCAGAAGCTGAAAAAATTAAAGTCAGATTTTTCGCGTCGGTTCCACGTTGCTGCAGGCCCAAAACGTGACTTAGGCCAAACTCCTCCCTCGGATAACTTTTTTGAGTAATTCTTTCGCCTAAATGCTTTCTAAAGCGTTCTTGAGGTCAGAAGCCGAAAAAATTGAAGTCCGAATTTTCGCGTCGGTTCCTTGTTGCTCTAGGCCGAAAACGTGTTTTGGGCCAAACTCCTAGCTCGGATAACATTTTTGAGTCATTCTTTAGCCTAAATTCATTTTTTTTTACCATTTCTAAAGGGTTCGTGAGGTCTGAAGCTGAAAAAAAATAAAGTCCGATTTTTCGCGTCGTTTCCACGTTGCTCTGGCCCAAAACGTGTTTTGGGCCTAACTCCTAGCTCGGATAACATTTTTGAGTCATTCTTTCACCTAAATGCGTTTTTTATCATTTCTAAAGGGTTCAGGAGGTCAGATGCCGAAAAAATTGAAGTCCGATTTTTCGCGGCGGTTCCACGTTGCTCTGGGCCCAAATCATTTTTGGGCCTAACTCCTAGCTCGGATAACATTTTAGAGTCATTCTTTCGCCTAAATGCGTTTTTTCACCATTTCTAAAGGGTTCGTGCGGTCAAAAGCTGAAAAAATTGAAGTCCGATTTTTGCGTCGGTTCCACGTTTCTCTAGGCCGAAAACGTGTTTTGGGCCTAACTCCTAGCTCGGATAACATTTTTGATTCATTCTTTCGCCTAAATGCGTTTTTATACCATTTCTAAAGGGTTCGTGAGGTCAGAAGCTGAAAAAATTGAAGTCCGATTTTTCGCGTCGGTTCCATCGTTGCTCTAGGCCAAAACGTGTTTTGGGCCTAACTCCTAGCTTGGATAACATTTTTGAGTTATTCTTTCACCTAAAATGCGTTCTTTTAACATTTCTAAAGAGTTCAGGAGGTCAGAAGCCGAAAAAATTGAAGTCCGATTTTTCGTGGCAGTTCCACGTTGCTTTGGGCCCAAAACTTTTTGGGGCCTAACTCCTAGCTCGGATAACATTTTTGAGTCATTCTTTTCGCCTAAATGTGCTTTTTGACCATTTAAAAAGGTTTCGTGAGGTCAAAAGCTGAAAAAATTGAAGTTCGATTTTTCGCGTCAGTTCCACGTTGCTTTGGGCCCATAACGTGCTTTGGGCCTAATTCCTAGCTCGGATAACACTTTTGAGTCATTCTTTCAACTAAATGCGTTTTTTACCATTTCTAAAGGGTTCAGGTGGTCTGAAGCAGAGAAAATTGAAGTCCAATTTTTCGCGTCGGTTCCACGTTCCTTTGGGACCAAAACGTTTTTGGGCCTAAGTCCTAGCTCGGATAACATTGTTGAGTCATTCTTTCGCCTAAATGCGTTTTTTTCACCATTTCTAAAGGGTTCGTGCGGTCAAAAGCTGAAAAAATTGAATTTCGATTTTTGCGTCGGTTCCACGTTTCTCTAGGCCGAAAACGTGTTTTGGGCCTAACTCCTAGCTCGGATAACATTTTTGATTCATTCTTTCACCTAAATGCGTTTTTATACCATTTCTAAAGGGTTCGTGAGGTCAGAAGCAGAAAAAATTGAAGTCCGATTTTTCGCGTCGGTTGCTTGTTGCTCTAGGCCGAAAACGTGTTTTGGGCCAAACTCCTAGCTCGGATAACATTTTTGAGTCATTCTTTAGCCTAAATGCGTTTTTTTACCATTTCTAAAGGGTTTGCGAGGTCTAAAGCTGAAAAAATTAAAGTCCGATTTTTCGCGTCGGTTCCACGTTACTTTGGGCCCAAAACGTATTTTGGGCTTAACTCCTAGCTCGGATAACATTAATGAGTCATTCTTTCACCTAAATGCGTTTTTTTAACATTTTTAAAGGGTTCAGGAGGTCAGAAGCCGAAAAAATAGGAGTCCAATTTTTTACGGCGGTTCCATGTTGCTTTGGGCCCAAAACATTTTTGGGCCTAACTCCTAGCTCGGATAACATTTTAGAGTCATTCTTTTGCCTAAATGCGTTTTTTGACAATTTAATAAAGGGTTCGTGAGGTCAGAAGCTGAAAAAATTGAAGTTCGATTTTTCGCGTCAGTTCCACGTTTCTTTGGGCCCAAAACGTGTTTTGGGCCTAACTCCTAGCTCGGATAACACTTTTGACTCATTCTTTCACCTAAATGCGTTTTTTTACCATTTCTAAACGGTTCGGGAGGTATGAAGCAGAGAAAATTGATGTCCGATTTTTCGCGTCGGTTCCACATTGCTCCGGGCCCAAAACGTTTTTGGGCCTAACTCCTAGCTCGGATAACATTTTTGAGTCATTCTTTCGCCTAAATGTGTTTTTTTACCATATCTAATGGGTTCGTGAGGTCAGAAGCCGAAAAAATTGAAGTCCGATTTTTCGCGTCGATTCCACGTTGCTCTGGGCCCAAAACGTTTTGGGGCCTAACTCCTAGCTCGGATAACATTTTTGAGTCATTCTTTCGCCTAAATGTGTTTTTTGACCATTTAAAAAGGTTTCGTGAGGTCAGAAGCTGAAAAAATTGAAGTTCGATTTTTCGCGTCAGTTCCACGTTGCTTTGGACCCATAACGTGGTTTGGGCCTAACTCCCACCTCGGATAACACTTTTGAGTAATTCTTTCAACTAAATGTTTTTTTTACCATTTCTAAAGGGTTCAGGAGGTCTGAAGCAGAGAAAATTGAAGTCCAATTTTTCGCGTCGGTTCCACGTTCCTTTGGGACCAAAACGTTTTTGGGCCAAACTCCTAGCTCGGATAACATTGTTGAGTCATTCTTTCGCCTAAATGCGTTTTTTTACCATTTCTAAAGGGTTCGTGAGGTCAGAAGCTGAAAAAATTAAAGTTCGATTTTTCGCGTCGGTTCCACGTTGCTTGTTCAGCGCCTAAATGTGTTTTGGGCCTAACTCCTAGCTCGGATAACATTTTTGAGTCATTCTTTCACCTAAATGCGTTTTTATACCATTTCTAAAGGGTTCGGGAGGTCAGATAGCGAAAAAATTGAAGTCCGATTTTTCGCGTCGGTTCCACGTTGCTCTGGGCCCAAAACGTTTTTGGGCCTAACTCCTAGCTCGGATAACATTTTTGAGTCATTCTTTCGCCTAAATGCGTTTTTTAACCATTTCTAAAGGGTTCGCGAGGTCAGAAGCTGAAAAAATTGAAGTCCGATTTTTCGCGTCGGTTCCACGTTTCTCTAGGCCCAAAACGTGTTTTGGGCCTAACTCCTAGCTCGGATAACATTTTTGAGTCATTCTTTTGCCTAAATGCGTTTTTATACCATTTCTAAAGGGTTCGTGAGGTCAGAAGCTGAAAAAATTGAAGTCCGATTTTTCGCGTTGGTTCCACGTTGCTCTAGGCCCAAAACGTGTTTTGGGCCTAACTCCTAGCTCGGATAACATTTTTGAGTCATTCTTTCGCCTAAATGCGTTTTTTTACCATTTCTAAAGGGTTCTGGAGGTCAGAAGCCGAAAAAATTGAAGTCCGATTTTTCGCGTCGGTTCCACGTTGCTTTGGGCCTAAAACGTTTTTGGGCCTAACTCCTAGCTCGGATAACATTTTTGAGTCATTCTTTCGCCTAAATGCGTTTTTTTACCATTTCAAAAGGGTTCGTGAGGTCAGAAGCTGAAAAAATTGAAGTCCGATTTTTCGCGTCGGTTCCACGTTGCTGTGGGCCCAAAACGTGTTTTGGGCCTAACTCCTAGCTCGGATAACATTTTTGAGTCATTCTTTCGCCTAAATGCGTTTTTTTACCATTTCTAAAGGGTTCTGGAGGTCTGAAGCAGATAAAATTGAAGTCCGATTTTTCGCGTCGGTTCCACGTTGCTCTAGGCCCAAAACGTGTTTTGGGCCTAACTCCTAGCTCGGATAACATTTTTGAGTCATTCTTTTGCCTAAATGCGTTTTTTTACCATTTCTAAAGGGTTCGTGAGGTTCGAAGCTGAAAAAATTGAAGTCCGGTTTTTTGCGTCGGTTCCACGTTGCTTTGGGCCCAAAACTGTTTTGGGCCTAACTCCTAGCTCGGATAACATTTTTGAGTCATTCTTTCGCCTAAATGCGTTTTTTACCATTTCTAAAGGGTTCGTGAGGTCGAGGCTGAAAAAATTGAAGTACGATTTTTCGCGTCGGTTCCACGTTGCTATTGGGCCCAAAACGTGTTTTGGGCCTAACTCCTAGCTCGGATAACATTTTTGAGTCATTCTTTCACCTAAATGCGTTTTTTTACCATTTCTAAAGGGTTCGTGAGGTCGAAAGCTCGAAAAAATTGAAGTCCGATTTTTCGCGTCGGTTCCACGTTGCTGTGGGCCGAAAACGTGTTTTGGGCCTAACTCCTAGCTCGGATAACATTTTTGAGTCATTCTTTCGCCTAAATGCGTTTTTATACCATTTCTAAAGGGTTCGTGAGGTCGAAGTTGAAAAAATTGAAGTCCCATTTTTCGCGTCGGTTCCACGTTGCTTTGGCCTAAAACGTGTTTTGGGCCTAACTCCTAGCTCGGATAACATTTTTTGAGTAATTCTTTCACCTAAATGCTTTTTTTTACCATTTCTAAAGGGTTCGTGAGGTCGAAGCGTGAAAAAATTAAAGTCCGATTTTTCGCGTCGGTTCCACGTTGTTATGGGCCCAAAACGTGACTTAGGCCTAACTCCTAGCTCAAATAACATTTTTGAGTCATTCTTTCGCCTAAATGCATTTTTTTACCATTTCTAAAGGGTTCGTGAGGTCGGAATCCGAAAAAAATTGAAGTCCGATTTTCGCGTCGGTTCCACGTTGCTTTGGGCCTAAAACGTGTTTTGGGCCTAACTCCTAGCTCGGATAACATTTTTGAGTCATTCTTTAGCCTAAATGTTTTTTTTACCATTTCTAAAAGGGTTCGTGAGGTCGAAGCTGAAAAAATTGAAGTCCGATTTTCGCGTCGGTTCCACGTTGCTTTGGCCCAAAACGTGTTTTGGGCCTAACTCCTAGCTCGGATAACATTTTTGAGTCATTCTTTCACCTAAATGCGTTTTTTACCATTTCTAAAGGGTTCGGGAGGTCGGAAGCTGAAAAAGGGAAAATTGAAGTTTTTTTCGTTCCGGTTCTGGCCAACGTTGTTTTGGGCCTAACTCCTAGCTCGGATAACATTTTTGAGTCATTCTTTGCCTAAATGTGTTTTTTACCATATCTAAAGGGTTCGTGAGGTCAGAAACCAAAAAAATTGAAGTTCGATTTTTCGCGTCGGTTCCACGTTGCTATTGGCCCAAAACGTTGTTGGGCCTAACTCCTAGCTCGGATAACATTTTTGAGTCATTCTTTCGCCTAAATGTGTTTTTTACCATTTCTAAAGGGTTCGTGAGGTCAAAAGTTGAAAAAATTGAAGTCCGATTTTGCGTCGGTTCCACGTTGCTCTGGGCCCAAAACGTGTTTTGGGCCTAACTCCTAGCTCGGATAACATTTTTGAGTCATTCTTTCGCCTAAATGCGTTTTTTCACCATTTCTATAGGGGTCGTGAGGTCAAAAGCTGAAAAAATTGAAGTCCGATTTTTCGCGTCGGTTCCACGTTTCCTTTAGGCCAAAAACTGTTTTGGGCCTAACTCCTAGCTCCGGATAACATTTTTGAGTCATTATTTCGCCTAAATGCGTTTTTTTACCATTTCTAAAGGGTTCGTGAGGTCAAAAGCTAAAAAAATTGAAGTCCGATTTTTCGTCGGTTCCATCGTTGCTTTGGCCTAAAACGTGTTTTGGGCCTAACTCCTAGCTCGGATAACATTTTTGAGTCATTCTTTCACCTAAATGCGTTTTTTTACCATTTCTAAAGGGTTCGTGAGGTCGAAAGCGAGAAAAAATTAAAGCCCGATTTTTCGCGTCGGTTCCACGTTGCTCTGGGCTTAAAACGTTTTTGGGCCTAACTCCTAGCTCGGATAACATTTTTGAGTCATTCTTTCGCCTAAATGCGTTTTTATACCATTTCTAAAGGGTTCCTGAGGCTAGAAGCTGATAAAATTGAAGTCCTATTTTTCGCTTCCGTTCCACGTTGCAAAAGGCCGAAAACGTGTTTTGGGCCAAACTCCTAGCTCGGATAACATTTTTGAGTCATTTTTTTTTCCTAAATGCGTTTTTTACCATTTCTAAAGGGTTCGTGAGGTCGAAGCTGAAAAAATATAAAGTCCGATTTTTCGCGTCGGTTCCACGTTGTTTTGGGCCAAAACGTGTTTTGGGCCTAACTCCTAGCTCGGATAACATTTTTGAGCCATTCTTTCGCCTAAATGCGTTTTTTTACCATTTCTAAAGGGTTCGTGAGGTCGAAGCCTGCAAAAATTGAAGTCACGATTTTTCGCGTCGGTTCCACGTTGCATTGGGCCCAAAACGTTTTTGGCCCTAACTCCTAGCTCGGATAACATTTTTGAGTCATTCTTTGCCTAAATGTTTTTACAATCTAAAGGGTTGTGTTTTTGGGCCTAACTCCTTGCTCGAATAACATTTTTGAGTAATTCTTTCGCCTAAATGCGTTTTTTCACCATTTCTAAAGGGTTCGTGAGGTCAAAAGCTGAAAAAATTGAAGTCCGATTTTTCGCGTCGGTTCCACGTTTCTCTGAGGCCAAAACGTCTTTTGGGCCTAACTCCTAGCTCGGATAACATTTTTGAGTCATTCTTTCGCCCAAATGTGTTTTTTTACCATTTCTAAAGGGTTCGTGAGGTCGAAGCCTGAAAAAATTGAAGTTCCGATTTTTCGCGTCGGTTCCACGTTGCTTTGGGCCCAAAAAGACTTTTTGGCCCTAACTCCTAGCTCGGATAACATTTTTAAGTCATTCTTTCACCTAAATGATTTTTTTTACCATTTCTAAAGGGTTCGTAGAGGTCACGAAAAATTGAAGAAAATTTTAAAGTCGGTTCCCGTTGCTCGGCCCAAACTTTGGGCCTAACTCCTAGCTCGATAACATTTTGTCTTCTTTAAATGATTTTTTTTACCATTTCTAAAGGGTTCGTGAGGTCAGAAGCTGAAAAAATTTAAGTCCGATTTTTCGCGTCGGTTCCTTGCGTGTTTTGAGCCGAAAACGTGTTTTGGGCCAAACTCCTAGCTCGGATAACATTATTGAGTCATTCTTTAGCCTAAATGCATTTTTTTACCATTTCTAAAGGTTTCGTGAGGTCAGAAGCTGAAAAAATTAAAGTCCGATTTTTCGCGTCGGTTCCACGTTGCTCTGGGCCCAAAACGTGTTTTGGGCCTAACTCCTAGCTCGGATAACATTTTTGAGTCATTCTTTCACCTAAATGCGTTTCTTTACCATTTCTAAAGGGTTCAGGAGGTCTAAAGCAGAGAAAATTGAAGCCCGATTTTTCGCGTCGGTTCCACGTTGCTCTGGGCCCAAAACGTTTTTGGGCCTAACTCCTAGCTCGGATAACATTTTTGAGTCATTCTTTCGCCTAAATGTGTTTTTTTACCATAGCTAAAGGGTTCGTGAGGTCAGAAACTGAAAAAATTGAAGTCCGGTTTTTGTGTCGGTTCCACGTTGCTTTGGGCCCAAAACGTGTTTTGGGCCTAACTCCTAGCTCGGATAACATTATTGAGACATTCTTTCGCCTAAATGCGTTTTTATACCATTTCTAAAGGGTTCCTGAGGCTAGAAGCTGATAAAATTGAAGTCCGATTTTTCGCTTCCGTTCCACCTTTCAAAAGGCCGAAAACGTGTTTTGGGCCAAACTCCAAGCTCGGATAACAGTTTTGATTCAGTCTTTTGCCTAAATACGTTTTTATACCATTTCCAAAGGGTTCGTGAGGTCAGAAGCTGAAAAAATTAAAGTCTGGTTTTTCGCGTCGGTTCCACGTTACTCTGGGCCCAAAACGTGTTTTGGGCCTAACTCCTAGCTCGGATAACATTTTTGAGTCATTCATTCACCTAAATGCGTTTTTTTAACATTTCTAAAGGGTTCAGGAGGTCAGAAGCCGAAAAAATTGAAGTCCGATTTTTCGCGGCGGTTCCACGTTGCTTTGGGCCCAAAACGTTTTTGGGCCTAACTCCTAGCTCGGATAACATTTTTGAGTCATTCTTTCGCCTAAATGTGTTTTTTGACCATTTAAAAAGGTTTCGTGAGGTCAGAAGCTGAAAAAATTGAAGTTCGATTTTTCGCGTCAGTTCCACGTTGCTTTGGGGCCAAAACGTGTTTTGGGCCTAACTCCTAGCTCGGATAACACTTTTGAGTCATTCTTTCGACTAAATGTGTTATTTTTACCATATCTAAAGGGTTCGTGAGGTCGAACTGAAAAAATTGAAGTCCAATTTTTCGCGTCGGTTCCACGTTCCTTTGGGACCAAAACGTTTTTGGGCCTAAGTCCTAGCTCGGATAACATTGTTGAGTCATTCTTTCGCCTAAATGCGTTTTTTTCACCATTTCTAAAGGGTTCGTGAGGTCAGAAGCAGAAAAAATTGAAGTCCGATTTTTCGCGTCGGTTGCTTGTTGCTCTAGGCCGAAAACGTGTTTTGGGCCTAACTCCTAGCTCGGATAACATTTTTGAGTCATTCTTTCGCCTAAATGCGTTTTTTCACCATTTCTAAAGGGTTCGTGAGGTCTAAAGCTGAAAATATTGAAGTCCGATTTTTCGCGTCGGTTCCACGTTACTTTGGGCCCAAAACGTGTTTTGGGCCTAACTCCTAGCTCGGATAACATTTTTGAGTCATTCTTTCACCTAAATGTGTTTTTTTACCATTTCTAAAGGGTTCGTGAGGTCGAAGCCTAAAAAATTGAAGTCCAGATTTTTGCGTCGGTTCCACGTTGCTTTGGGCCCAAAACGTTTTTGGCCTAACTCCTAGCTCCGGATAACATGATAACATTTTTGAGTCATTCTTTTGCCTAAATGTCTTTTTTACCATATCTAATAGGGTTTCGTGAGGTCGGAAGCATAAAAAATTGAAGTTCGATTTTTCGCGTCAGTTCCACGTTGCTTTGGGCCCAAAACGTGTTTTGGGCCTAACTCCTAGCTCGAATAACATTGTTGAGTAATTCTTTCGCCTAAATGCGTTTTTTCACCATTTCTAAAGGGTTTGTGAGGTCAAAAGCTGAAAAAATTGATGTCCGATTTTTCGCGTCGGTTCCACGTTGCTCTGGCCCAAAACGTTTTTGGGCCTAACTCCTAGCTCGGATAACATTTTTGAGTCATTCTTTCGCCTAAATGCGTTTTTTATACCATTTCTAAAGGGTTCGTGAGGTCGAAGCCGAAAAAATTGAAGTCCGATTTTTCGCGTCGATTCCACGTTGCTCCTAGGCCCAAAACGTTTTTGGGCCTAACTCCTAGCTCGGATAACATTTTTGAGTCATTCTTTCGCCTAAATGTGTTTTTTTTACCATTTCAAAAGGGTTCGTGAGGTCAGAAGCTGAAAAAATTGAAGTTCGATTTTTCGCGTCGGTTCCACGTTGCTTTGGGCCCAAAACGTGTTTTGGGCCTAACTCCTAGCTCGGATAACATTTTTGAGTCATTCTTTCACCTAAATGTTTTTTTTACCATTTCTAAAGGGTTCAGGAGGTCGGAACTGAAAAAATTGAAGTCCAATTTTTCGCGTCAGTTCCACGTTCCTTTGGGACCAAAACGTTTTTGGGCCAAACTCCTAGCTCAGATAACATTGTTGAGTCATTATTTCGCCTAAATGCGTTTTTTTCACCATTTCTGAAGGGTTCGTGAGGTCAGAAGCTGAAAAAATTAAAGTTTGATTGTTCGCGTCGGTTCCACGTTTCTCTAGGCCGAAAACGTGTTTTGGGCCTAACTCCTAGCTCGGATAACATTTTTGATTCATTCTTTCACCTAATTGCGTTTTTATACCATTTCTAAAGGGTTCGTGAGGTCATAAGCTGAAAAAATTGAAGTCCGATTTTTCGCGTCGGTTCCTTGTTGCTCTGGGCCGAAAACGTGTATTGGGCCAAACTCCTAGCTCGGAAAACATTTTTGAGTCATTCTTTAGCCTAAATTCGTTTTTTAACCATTTCTAAAGGGTTCGCGAGGTCAGAAGCTGAAAAAATTAAAGTCCAATTTTTCGCGTCGGTTCCACGTTACTCTACGCCCAAAATGTGTTTTGGGCCTAACTCCTAGCTCGGATTACATTTTTGAGTCATTCTTTCACCTAAATTCGTTTTATAACATTTCTAAAGGGTTCAGGAGGTCAGAAGCCGATAAAATTGAAGTCCGATTTTTCGCAGCGGTTCAACGTTTCTTTGGGCCGATAACGTTTTAGGGCCAAACTCCTAGCTCGGATAACATTTTAGAGTCATTCTTGCGCCTAAATGTGTTTTTTTACCATTTAAAAAGGTTTCGGTGAGGTCGAAGTCGAAAAAATTGAAGTTCGATTTTTTGCGTCAGTTCCTCGTAGCTTTGGGCCCAAAACGTGTTTTGGGCCTAACTCCTAGCTCGGATAACACTTTTGAGTCATTCTTTCGCCTAAATGTGTTTTTTTACCATATCTAAAGGGTTCGTGAGGTCAGAAACTTAAAAAATTGAAGTCCGATTTTTGCGTCGGTTCCACGTTGCTCGGATAACATTGTTGAGTCATTCTTTCGCCTAAATGCGTTATTATACCATTTCTTAAGGGTTCCTGAGGTTAGAAGCTGAAAAAATTGAAGTCCGATTTTTCGCGTCGGTTCCACGTTGCTCTGGCCCCATAGGTATTTTGGGCCTAACTCCTAGCTCGGATAACATTTTTGAGTCATTCTTTTGCCTAAATGCGTTTTTTTAACATTTTTAAAGGGTTCAGGAGGTCAGAAGCCGAAAAAAATGAAGTCCGATTTTTCGCGTCGTTTACACGTTGCTCTAGGGCCAAAACGTGTTTTGGGCCTAACTCCTTGCTCAGATAACATTTTTGAGTCATTATTTCGCTTAAATGCTTTTTTTTAACCATTTCTAAAGGGTTCGTGAGGTCGAAGCTGAAAAAAATGAAGTCCGGATTTTCGCATCGGTTCCACGTTGGTGTAGGCCCA